>JANSTR010117750.1:0-19918 GCA_025434805.1 Antipathozoanthus remengesaui | reverse complement strand
TGGAATAAAAACTTTGATCGACTAAATGAACTACTATTCCAAGATAGAAATAGAAAAAATAGCATCTTGGTTTATAAGCTCATCCCAGACGTTAGTTCTACATAATAATTTCAATGATCCTAGAATCTAGACGGATCTTTGAGATTTTATTTCTACTCCAGAATAGACAGATCTAGAATATAGGGTCAATCAAATGCACCCTAAATCCCTTAATTTCAATAAGTTTGCAAATGTTTTATTTCTTTATATAATGGCATGGATTTGTAAAAACATAATATGTAGAATGAAATAAAATAGGTGATAATGTTACATGTTTAGATTAATTATTTACAAAATATAATTGTCAATATTCCCCAATTGAGACAATTTGTGATCACAATTGCAAGACCTCCATAATTATTATATTGGGGCATGCGCACACAGTAACTTTAATTTAGCTTTAGATTTTGTGTCGTCATTTATTTTTTTCTTCAAAACATATGAAAACAAACAAACAAACAAATATGTTGTCCCATCCCTTTTGTGAGGTAACAAATGCTACTGTGACAATTGCAAGTGCACAGTTATTCTTAATTAGTTACCGCAATGTTATTGTTGTTGTTGATCATCAAGAATACAAATTACAGACTGAGTTAGTATAACAAAAGTAACAAAACCAATAATACCATCCTGCCAGGTAGTTGTCATTTTTTAAATACAACTATAACAACACAAGTCGATCAGGCAAATATCATGTCTTTGCTTCTGGCTGACTGATACAAACTCTGTGATGTTCTTGGTTTGAATGTTGAATTTCAGTTTAATGTTTTCAATCTTCAATTGAGTTCTTCCTCAATTTTGTCAGATGTTTTTGTCAAGACTCGGGCACTGCTTACAGTTAGTAAATGCATTAAGCCACAGTTTTTTGCTATTGTAATCCATGCACAATTTAACAGAAGCTGCTTTCTTTGCCTTTTACATGTATGTTCATTCTCTGCCATGCTTCACAGGAGAGATGATGGCATGTGAAGTTTCAATGTGAGCCCCAATTGCAAGGGTGCTGTACGTATGCATGTTGGTATAATACAAAAATGGCAAGACCTTTTAGATTCTGCAATTTTTTAGAATAACACTTAGGTCTACTCTAGCTAGAAGCAATTGTGTGAAACCTACAGGTGTGAAAACCTGTGTGAGACTTTCATACCAATTTCACACCAATTAATTTCAGTTGTTTTTCACATCTTTTTCACACAAATATGTGTGAATGAGAGATTTGACGTTTCGACGTCTCTCAAGACATCATTCTCAAAATGAATTTATTAAATGAGAGTTTGAATAATTACAAGAAAGTGTCTAGAGGGAATTCATGCTTGAATCTCTCTGTTTATTGATTAATTCCCGTCATTAAATTTATATCAGACGGATTTCTACCAAACGGATTTCCGTTTTAGACGAGTTTCTCGACTTCTAATATGAATTCGGCCAATCTCCTTGTTCAGTTGTTGCAAGTTTCTGTTCCAACCTTATACAGTCAGTAATGTGTAATATGCTCGGATGAGTGGATAATTTTAAGAGTCCTGAAGTATATTATACAAAAGTCGATTACAAATTCCCACCCATACTACACACTAAACTAATAAGAGCATGATTTATTTATTTACTATTCCATTTTATTTTTATTGTTAAAATGCATAAAGCGCTTGTGATGCTTTCTTGATTAATTTGCTACTGTGCAGAATATTAAAGGACGAGTTTCATAGTTAATGTCCTCGTATTTTTAATTAAAGTTTGTTGAACAACACGATTTCATTAAGAAAAGAACCCCTTTAAGCGAACAGAGATGTCAAGCGCCAATGCATTCTGTTGCTAATAATTTATCCGACGGGCCAACATTCGCATCAGCACTCTTAACCGTAATCCGAAATTAAACCATCCTTACCATATTTGCAACGTTTAAGGCAGAACTGTGCTTGAAATATTTGTACCAAGACTTAGTTTTGTATTTCTAATGTCTTTTGTCAAGCAATGGAAAGATCGCACAGTAATACCTTGAAAATACCCCTTTAACTTCCACAGTATACAAATACTCGTACTCGTTCTCTGCCCAAATATGGGTTTTCTTGTATTCCGCGGCCTGAAGTTGGAAAATAAATTGTAATATCTAGAACACAAAACCTAATAAACTATTGTTTGCTCACAAAAATATATTGTTGTTGCGGCTTCTGTCACTGAAAGCTGATTCTAAAACACGAGATTACCTAGCATTTTGGGCACAAACATTTTGAGCTCTGAAGCACCCTTTGGTACCCTGGGTGCCAGAGGTAAGGATCGCTGCTTTGGTCTTTTGAATATTACATCAATTGAGAGTGATTTTAAATTATTCCTACTGATTCCAGTTACAGATTTGTAGTTTGTTTTAGCAACAAGTAGTTTCCTGTTCGGGTGGAAATTTGTACTGCATTGTGCTATATTGTACAGCACAGTAACAAATCCTGACCGTGCTGATAATATTCAGTGTTCCAGAGACCATCGCAAAAAAGTATCAAAATGGCCACTACTACATATGTAAGCTGGATTTTTTTTTGTAAATATGCCAGCAAGGAACTCCAATATTGAAATAAAATTTTCCAAATTATTTTAACCCTTTCAGCCCCAAACACGACAATCAGTGTGTTGCCAAATTCTCCTAAATTGTCTCCATAGCTTTCTTATAAACAGGTTGGGAGAATTTTGCTTTTCATCATAGACAATTTGATGTTTGTGACCAATTGTTTTATTCTCATAATGGAAGATTATATTCTGTGTAGAAAATGTAAGGAGAAGATATGTGTTGATAAACTGGCTGGGGCTGAAAAGGTGAAGGTGTTGGTCTTTCGGCAAAACTAGGTAAAAATTATGATTGTGATTAATATCGCGGATCTTTCCGGGATGTTCCATTTGAAGCAGAATAAAATGTAAATATAAACCCTGACGCTTGGACCCTGATATAAACGCCGTGCAGATCGCCTGGAAGTCTGGTGTACGTGCTATGCATGTATAAAATACTGCACTGTAAACCACAAAATCCAACTAGCTACTCTTTGTCTGCTTGCATTTGAGATTATAAAGGAAGAATTCAACAGGTCACCTACCTGATTGAGGTATTCTCCTGACTGCTCTATTAAACTCGTGCACTGTTGGGTGCATGTCGAAGTCAATGATGGTTTCTGCGTCATCACTGAAGGTAACAAGTCCTGCACGAGAGCCGCCAAGTCTCACATCAAAAGCTCGGACGAGGCCTTGGATGAGTTTAATCTCTCTGTGAAACGTTCGATTGCTTATGGTATTCGACATATCGAGGAGAAATCCTACATCTGCCTTATTGCATTCTTCTTTGACTGTCGGGGAAAAAAGGCATAAATTATAATATTTTCAACAAGTTTGAATTTTGGTACTTGTTTTCCTCTAGATTACAAGCCTTGAAGCCTTTCTTAGTTGATGAACAAATTTCATCTTCGGCAGTTTAAGACTGAACTCATCTCCTACAATTATAACTAAAATTTTGTGGATTCTCATGAAAACAATGCATTTATAATCTTTCAAAGATTGCGTCGACATTTTCGACCTTCATCATATTTTATATTATTCATCGTGGATATGTTTTGATGGAAAGAACAAGTTTAACCCTCGAACGTCTAGGGGAGGGGGTTGGGAGGGGGGTTAACCCTCAATCATTGTGTTTATTGTGATTGTATGACGTCATTACAACGTGTGTGTATATGTATATGTACGTAACTTATGACATCACACCATACACCACACTTTTTTAAATATTCCTTCGGCTTTTTCAATTAAAGCTTTGAATTAATTGATTAATACATCTGGATTCTAAACAAAGATGCTTCAACAATAATAAAGTCAGTTGAATCAATGCTGTTTTTCTTTTCTAACACTTTGACCCAAACAAAATTAAAAAGATTGAAAAGTGTTATCATTGGCTTAAAGTAACATGGTAATATTGTAGCTTTTAAAAACCTGATTCTTACTCTTGAATAGAGTTTCAATTTTCTTTCTAATAAAAAATGTTGTAAACACTGCACAAATCATTGGAAAACAACTAGGTTAGAAAAAACATTGATGACGTCATATATGACGTCATACCTTTTGGCTTGAAAAATTTAATCGTATAACTAAATGTGATTTATATAACAGTAGAGAAAAAACTAAGAATTACAATAAAATTAAGCTAAAAACTACAAAAAAAGCAAAAAGTGGAAAAAACTGTCAATGAAAATCATGCTGCCATGGCAACTCACCAATACTTGATTCTATGCCAGTTATTCTAAAATACTGCCAAAAAAGTTTTATGAAAAGTCCAAAAATTTAGGGTTTTTTAAAAATTGTGTAAAAGTTACAATGTTTTAAAGTTGGTGTGGCACAAAAAGCTCCCCGCCCCTCCCCTTCTGAATTGAGTTTAAAGCTACCATTTTTGTTATTCTTGTGATATGTAATCTCATGCAGATTGAGAAATGTACGTGGAGTTGGTACTCTTTTCACGAAGAGGACTGCAAGAGAAATAACATACCACTGTTTAAACTAAATAATAGTAGATATCAATAGAAAAAATTGCACGAAACGTACACTGTAGCTACTTAGCTTTTTAAAACTTGACTATGAATGCCTAATTCTGCTTCTATGCTAATGAACGTAATATAAGTCCTTATATAAGAATTTGTTATGTTTTTACCTTCGGCAGGAGTTTTCTTTTTTAGAGCATAAGAAGGAGAAGACAGTAGTACCACGAATAGAAACCACATCATGAATAATCGGCAGTTCCTACAAATAAACAACTGCTTTTTAAATGGTGGTTTTAAATGGTTTAGTTGCAGTGCAATATTCCAATAAATTCCTTCTGCCCTAGAAAGGAAATGGGCCCTCACGGAGAAAAAGAAAAATCTCTGAACCCGGTGAGATTCGACCCCACGACCTCCACAACAGATCAACGTTGCTCTACCAACTGACCGACATCTACAAGGCCAAATGGGAGCTTTTTTAAATGATTACCTCCACAGAAATGAAATAAGACCCATGACAAAGTACAAATATTTAAACCAAGATGGAGTAGAAGATGAAAAACAAGTACAAGAAGAAGAGTAAGAAGAACAACAAACAGGAAAAGCAAGCAGAACAACAAAAAGTACAAGAAGAACAGGAAGTGCAAGAGGAACAAGAAAAACAGATAGAGCAAGAGGAACAGGAAGAACAAGAGGAACAAGAACAAGAACAAGAACAAGAAGAACAAGAAAAGCAGGAAGAGCAGAAAGAACAAGTAGCACAGGTAGAGCAAATAGAACAAGAAAAGCAGGAAGAGCAAGAAGAACAAGAAAAGCAGGAAGAGCAAGAAGAACAAGTAGGACAGGAAGAGCAAATAGAACAAGAAAAGCAGGAAGAGCAAATAGAACAAGAAAAGCAGGAAGAGCAAGAAGAACAAGAAGAACAGGAAGAACAAGGAAAACAGGAAAACAAGAAGGACAAGTAGCACAAGAAAAACAAGGAAAACAAGACTGACAAAACGACATAAAGTAAAGTAAAGTGGTACATTTATATAGCTCCTTTTCCATACGAAGATGCTCAAAGGCGCTTTAAAATGATCAGTTTACCTCCAGCGGACCAGAAGCATATATAGGTACATCAGACAGCCGCTTCAAATTGGTCCATGTATGCTTGTACTCAATTTACCGACCCTGGAAGGATGGAAAGCTGAGTGAACTTTAGCGGGAAAGAAAGTTGCACATAGATTCAACCCTCGACCATGCCGCGGATTGAACCTGGAACCTTTGGGTTGGAAGGCAAAGATCTTAACCACTGCGCCAACCCCTCCGCTATCAATAGAGAAAGACAACTACGACTGAACAAAAAGACGGCTAAAATAGAAGTCAGAAGAAGACATACAAATAACAGAATGGAGAGAAAAAGAGAAATTAACGTACGTCAAGGGAGAAACAATTAAACGACACCTGGCTTTTCTGCTCTAGTGTGAGTGAACCTCTGAATTATTCCGTAGACAACCTTTTATGTCCTCGATGAAACTCTGTTTGGAGGACTGATCTAGACCACTGCTTTATTTATACTCTTTCCCGAAAGCAAGGCTGTGACGTCATTTACTCAAAATAACCTATAATAGTAAATATAATGTTACTCGTGTGTATCGGAAACCGCAAGTGGGTGGATGGTGCCAGAAGAGTCATTCGGCGGTTGACACCGGTCTCTTCCGCAAGAAATGTCTGATTCCATTGATTGTTTGTTTTGCAATTACGAATTTAAACCTGTTTATTTTAGTATTACATTTGCCGTATAACGGTGCTACATTTTGATTTGAACGTGAGAAAATAATACTGAAAAAAATACTGACATAAATAAACTAACTTCTTTCTAAACAAAGTCACTCACTTCTATTCAATTTGCACTTGTTGTCGCAATATTGGTCTGAAATAAGTTTACAGTAAGTCAGATAGTTAGTAAAGCAATTAGTTAGTTTGGTAGTTCCTTAGACATTAGCTTTTATAGATGAGTTAAGTTATGGTAATGAGTTAGGTTCACAGGCAGTCTGTTGAGCACTTTCGTATCGTATTTCGTACTGTTTCACTTCTTTAATTAATCATTTTTATGACAGGTTTTGGTATACATTCGATATAACTGTATAGTCCAAATCAATCAAGTAGTATTGTCTTTTTGCTAAGTATTAAAAGTTGTTCTTTTAATGTTGTTTAATGTCCCGTATACTGAATTAGTGCGATTAGATTTGATTATACCAGATGATATTTTTCACTCATTTCAAGCAACAGTAGCGACCTTCGTGACCAGAAAATACCATACCATGAAAGATTATTGTTTGCATATTGACACACAAATGAAATGTTTCGCATACTCTTCATATTGCAATATAACGTTTATTTTCAGACACGCTGTGACATTTTCATCAAAAGGGAAATGGGAAAAAGCTCCAATAACCACGCCCTAGAATCGTGACCAGAAAACATGTTATTTGAAATTGTTTATCATTCTTTTCGATAAAGGTACAGACGAATATTATGTTACAGATTTTGTGGATAGCTTTTTTATCTATAGTTTAAGACTTACGCTTTGCCTTGTGGTATCATCAGTTGAAAATGGCCTCGTTTCCTTAGATTTACTGCGCACTCGGATTTTGAAATACATATCTGACCAGTTTACGTAAACACGTCATTCTCAAGAAATAAGTAAACAAGTTACAAAAAACTGGATGAACTATACGTCCTACCCCGCCCCTGTTTCAAGGTGTTCGGGATATTTCGAAATGAAGAATATTGTCTGTTTACAGCGGAAAATCTGCAAGGAAAGTAAACAAACTACTCAGCCACTTTATCGCGTTTATCATCATTATAATTATCCTGGTGCCGGCATTATCAGGCAATTGTGTTTTCATCGCTTCAGTGGTTGTTTGGCAAGGCAGCCAAATTAAACTGCTCGCAGTATAAAAAGTAAACTTTCAACTGACTGTCATGCAATGGATTAAAAAATGACGGCGGACAGATGTGCCGTTGCTATACAATCGTTGAAAGGGTTATTAAGAAACAAGTAAGGTTTGGCCGCTCAGCACCGGAGAATAAACAGATATAGTTGTTTAAATGGTAAGTTATAGTGCTGTACAATATCCCAATTAATTTCCCACGACCTGCTCCCATCTGGCCTTGTAGCTCAGTTGGTAGAGCAACGGTGATCTGTTCCGGAGGTCGTGGGTTCGAATTCCACCGGGGTTAGAGATTTTTTCTCTTTCTCCGTGTGGGCCAATTTCCTTTCTAGGGCTATCGCTCAGAAGGAATTTATTGGGTATTTGTACAGCACTGTAATTATAACCATAAACCACTATAATAATTTATACCCCCTGATCCACGTCTTCTTGGTTATATGAACTCGCATTAATCATCTTAAAAAATCTACATTTCAATAAAATACGTTTGAAATATCCAACCTGATTCCTACTCTGTAGTCATTTCATTTTTTTTATTAATATGTATTCAAAATATGCTTTCCCTTCGTTGCATATGCCAGACTTTTCCTGTCTTATTTAGTCATTGAACCAATCAGCTTGTTTAGCTTTTGTGGCTACCGCCTTCTGGAAAAGCGTAGCCACTATGTCATTGTCTGTGTCCGTAAGTAAGTAATCCAATCTTCGGACTATGCTCGGAAAAAAAGTAGGTTCTCTCTTGCTCTTACAAGAACAATTGCCGAACAGATTTCGGGCTATAAACTGTGTATAATAAAATAAACCAAGGGCTGACAAAACAATTTCCGCGCCTGAACTGAATTGTTTTGTCAACCCTTGGATGATTTTATTGTAGATCGAGGACGCGCGACGAAGGTATCCGAGGTCAATGTCGTCCATCCGATCTGCATGTTTTCGTCTGCTTCCGTTACCAGTCGACTAGCCGTATCGACATCTACTTTGTACCACGAGGTATTGCTCTCATCAATGGAAAGATGAGAGATTAAATTTACGAGGTGTGTACAAAGAATCAGACACAGCATTGAAAACTGTTCTATCAAATAATTTTGCTTGTTTTGGAAGATCTAAACGGCATTATAATTACTAGAAAATCATTCCGTGAGGTACCGAGCTGTTTGAAAAGACAGCCCTGACGGCCACATTTGACATTTGACTGCTCATAACCCTTCTTAGGATCGCGGAATTCTTTTCTGGAAATGACAAATTTCGGTTGGGAGAGCAAGAACAAGACGTCAAACGTACAAAAACTCGTCCGTGTAGAAAAAGGTAAAAGGTAAAGCGACTTTATTTAACGATGGTAACACGTGACAGTAATTAAACTGATAAGGTTGTGGCCCTCTGTGCGCCATTTACCCCCTTCCCTCTGTCAATACTTCGTTTTACGAGTATTTAAAGCTCCAGCTACACGGATCAGAAGAAAGTTGAAACAGACGTTGGAGTTACCGAGAATCGAACTGTTGACCTCTAGCACCGAAGGCCGCCTCACTAACCAACCAAGCTACTCCTGCTTCTATATCAGATGCCATTAGAATGGAATCCTGCACAAAAATAGATTATACATAATTTAAATATAAATTTCTCATTTAAATATATGTGTAAGAATGTAGATCGAGATTAAAAAACAAAAGCAAAGACTATAGAAAATTCCTCTAGTTCGCTTCAAGCCAAATTAAAGTTACCCAATCGAACGAACCATAGCTCCAGGACGCCATTGAGCCACGAAGCCACAAAGCAATGAAGCCATAGAGCCACGAAGCCATAATGAGCCACGAAGCCATAGAGCCACAAGCCACGAAGCCATAGAGCCACGAAGCCATAATGAGCCATGAAGCCATATAGAGCAACGGGGCCACAAGCCACAAAATCATAGAGTGACGAAGTCATGAAGTCATAGAGCCACGAAGCCACAGAGCAATACGAATTAAGCCATGAAGCCACGAAACCATAAAGCCATAGAATCACGAAGCCACGCCAGGAAAAGAGCCATAAAAGAGCCATAAAAACCACTACCATAGAGCTACAAACCCGTAGAGCAACGAACGCATAGAGCCACGAGGTTATAGAGCCACGACGCCATAGAGCCAAGAAGCCATTGAGCCACGAAGCCATAGAGCCACGACGCCATACAGCCAAGAAGCCACTGAGCCACGAAGCCATACAGCCAAGAAGCCATTGAGCCACGAAGCCATTGAGCCACGAAGCCATTGAGCCACGAAGCCACGAGCCACGAAGTCATGAAGTCACAGAGCCAGGAAGCCATACAGGGCAATGAAGCCATAGTGCCGCGAAGCCACGAAGTCATGAGGTCATAGAGCCACGAAGCCATAGTGCCACGAAGCATGCATAGCTAGAGCCAAGAGGCAATAGAGCCACAGGACTACAGAGCAAAGAAGCCACTCAGCCACAGCCATAGAGCCACGAAGCCATAGAGCCACGAAGTCACAGGGCCACGAAGCCATGGAGCCACAGAGCTACAGCCACGACAGGGCTACCGAAGCCATTGAGCTACGAAGGCATGCACAGAGTTACCGAGCCACAAAGCCGCAGATCCATAAAGCCATTGAAGTCACAGAGCCACGGACCACGAAGCCATAGAGCCACGAAGCCATAGAGTTATGAAGTCATAGAGCCACGAAGCCATAGAACCATGAAGTCATAGAGGTATGAAGTCATAGAGCCACGAAGCCATAGAGCCACGAGGCCATAGATCTACGAGCTACGAAGCCATAGAGTCATCAGGTCATAGATCCACGAAGCCTGCATTGAGCCACGAAGCCATAGGAGCACGAAGCCACAGCTACGAAGCACAGAAACACGAACCCATAGAGCCACGAAGCCACAGAGCTACGAAGCCATAAGGCCAGAGAACTACGAAGCCATAGAGACACTAAGCCATAGACCCACGAAGCCACAGAGCTACAGAGCCATAATGTCACAAAAATAAAGACGTATAGAGCCATCAAGACATGGCGCAACTAAGGCACAAATGCATCAAACAACGATGCCAAAAAGCCTATAGTTTACATTAGTTTGTACTACGGAGATTTAATGCAAAAAGCAGATTTTATATTCTTAACAGCTTTATCTTTAGCGTTTATAACCAGCATTGGCGATTACTATATTATAAAACAGATATAAAGTACTTGACTGGGGATGTTCGCAAGTGCAAAACCCAGAAAATAAATGTTTTTTGCCAAGCCCCTGGTAATTGTGGTATTCATTGCTGCGAGTGCGGGCATGCAGCGACACCATTTGAGTCTACGGAATGTATGGTCAGCGTATGTGCTCAAGGAAGTATGCGTGCGGACAGAACGAGATTAAGGTACCATATTTAGTCGATTAAAAGCTGCCTTACATAAGCGCGGAACCCATGATCCGGAGTTTAGTTGAATTTATGTAAGTTCTCAAAAGGCAAGTGTCACATCGATCCGTAAATAGCAACAACTTTAAGTGAAGACGAAATAAAATCAAAACACGAATATAAATGACATACAAATATTCTTAATACAATTTGTAACGTTCAGTCTTAATCACTTGCATAAAATGAAAAAAAATGTTCAATTAAACCAGCAGTGAAAAATGCACTACCCGCCAAATAAAACAACCTGTTGCATCGATTTGTAGTGTGAAGTTTATTAAGTTTCAGGGCTGAATGCCGTTGCATAAAGGAGAAAGGAGAAAGCTTTTCTGTATTTTGTTGATGGACATCGGCATCTTGAATTTTGACGTTACTACGCTCGGGACAGGATGCAGTGGGCTTTGCAGCCTGGCCTGGGCAAGTCCATTCGTATTCATATTAAAATTGCGAAACGGGAAACGTTTTCCTTTCGCTGTGACCCCTTCAGTTTTGACCCGGAATACTCGACAGATGAAATCGTTCTTCTTCTTCAGAGGCTACGCAAGATCCCGTTCTGAGCGCTGTGATGTCAAAATTCAAGATGGCGGTATTCATTTACAAAATACCGAAATGTTCTAGTTCCGTTCTCGTTTATGCGGCGGTTTTCAGCTCTGAAATTTAACACCCCAAAATCAGTGCAGCATGGTATTTTATTTAGCTGGAAATGCAGGTTTCAATGCAGATATAAACGCCACCCTCAAATAAACCTCCGCACTCGAATCAGAAAAAATTAACAAAAGTCGCAGATTTCCTTTCGTGTCAATTTCAGTATATGTAATGTAAAAGCGCCAAATCAATACGCGCATATTGTTTTCAGTGCTTATAAAAGTGGTAAAATATGATATTTATAAAGACTTTTGGAAATCGGCAATTCTAACACTAGTCTTAATCGCAGCCATAAACTGATTCTGACAGTGCAATTCATAAATAGATAGCAATTACGAAATTCTATAGTACGTGATCGATTGCAAAAGCTGGACATACGAGTTAAAATAACATCTACGCCAACATTTGACAATCTAATTTGTACCAACAATTTTAAAGCAAATATTGCTTCCTAGAATGACCCAGTGCAGTTGAAGAAGAGGGGTGAGGGATGGATGAATAGGAGGGTGAGTGGAATGATGGATGGATGGTATGATGGGTGGAATAATAGATAGATGAATGATAGGATGGGTTGAATGATGGGTTGATGAGTGGTAGGATGGGTGAATGATGGATGGGTGAATGGTAGGATGGCTGAATGATGGATGGATGAATGGTAGGATGGGTGGAATGATGGATGGCTGAATGGTAGGATGGGTGGAATGATGGATGGATGAATGGTAGGATGGGTGAATGATGGATGGATGAATGGTAGGATGGGTGAATGATGGATGGATAAATAGTCAGGGCCAGCTGCCCACGCAAAGAAACCAGTTTTGAATAAGTAGTCTTTCGCATTAGAAGTTGCCAAACATTTTAAACGCATACAGACACGCTTTTATATACTCACAAAGGCGTGCAATAAGAAACTATGGACAATCCACCTTACCGAAAACGTTGGTGGCTGTACATTTGACCACAATGCCTTGCGAACCTAACTCAGCCAATAGCTGAATTGTTTGGAAACGTATCCATGCACTAACAACATTGTGTATGTTTCCCATGTTTTTGCGGGCTAGGAATTATGGGTAATTTTTTTTGTTATGGTCGATTCCTAAATCTTCAATTTCGAGCGAAAACGTCGAGGGCAGGTATATTTGACCCGAACAGACTTTCTTTATATATAAAAGGAGCGTACAATCAAAATGCAAGCCATTTTAGCCGGCGACATCACAAAAATAGATGACTCGAGATTAATTCGCGTGTCTCTTAGTACTACAAATAGGATATCAGTTTTTTTGAGTATGTCTTTACTTTCAATATTATTTTTGTATCAAGAAAGTATTTGGTAGAAACATAACCCATATTTCAACTGATAACTTGTTTGTTTAATATATTTGATTGTGCGTACTCCTGCTGTAAACGTAAAGTGAGGAAATCATAATTTTGGCCTGATGAACAGCTCGACGGCACTGCTGCTCACGAGTATCTTAGCTGGTGATGAAAGAAAACAGGAACTGCCAGTGTTTTTCAGTTTCCCGTCTTTGTCAATGGAGTTCTGAAAATTCTTCAATCTTGCTACTAAGTTAAATTAATGTTCAAAACTTCTTAAAATCGAATTCCAATAATACAACCGACCTAGGTGATTAGTTATCGTTTTATGTTTTTGGAGTTGTCGGTCCAGTTTGACTTATCGCCTGCAGTATCCATTATAAAATATTTGGTCTACAAATAAGAAACTCGCCATGACAGTCAAACAGTGTGACCCTTGGCGAAATTTCCTCAAAGGGTTATTGTTTCATAACGGAACACGATCTGCCGAGCTAGTTCTAGTAAGATAAGGACTTCTACATCTACAGTGAAGTCACATGAAATAAGTAAAATTGTAGAAATATATGCTATTTTGGAATGATGCTGGTGTTATGACAATAAAAGGGTAGATTCAATTTCGTTGACTGCTGACTAAAGATATGTTCGGCTGTTAGTGTAGCATGCAAGCACAGTAGAAGTCTAGAGTTGGTTTCTGAGTTCAGGCTTGCCTAAAATTATACCACCAAAAATATTGCAAGAGTCAGGCCAAATTTCACAACATCATGTCTTATATTAAATATTACATTTTAGCCAACGGAGAACAAGCCACATTACAACAGTAACAAAATATGACGACCCTCGTGCGACAACATTCCGAATCACATACTGGCAGACTGCAAGCAATTCAGTGCTGGTCTGCGCGTTGGAACGCGCACACACTGGCAATCCGATATATAAATATAAAAAGAACTCTATACAAGAGAGACACAAAATTTGATAGAAGACTGGCTGATCAATCGCGTGCTAAATCCGAGTAATTTCCTGAGTAAAATATGTAAAATAGTTGAATAAATCATTATGTTTTATAATTATAACAGACTTACGCTGTCCCAGAACCAAGCTACTTGAAATAACCACGAGAATTAACCATGGTAGGCAGATGGTAGAGCCAAACGCAGCTGCCATGTTACTTGCAGGCAGTGCCGCCAGTGAGTATCCCTATTTGGTGCAAAATGCTAGTACCACTACACACCAATAGGTTGGGAGCCGCGCTCACTGTACTGACTCTGCCACAAAAGCCGTGCAGTAAGCGTAATGTGACACTCGCCGTGTGCAATATCTAACCCCCGGGCACCAGACTACAAACATTCCTCGCCTCGTTTTCGTTCATATGTTCGTGATTTGGAAAAAGTCAAAACGACCAAATTTTAAAATTACTTTTTGCGTTGTTTAGTAATTGTATTGACTGGTGTTTTTTTTTTTCATAAGCAGTTTGTAACATACCAATAGGTTGATTATAATAATAGAAGAGAAAAACTGGATACATTCTATGAATACATAGAGATAGACAATAAGACATAGCTCTTTGAGTTTGACTTCGTTTATCGTGAAGACCTTGTGCCTGCGGAGTTTTAATCTATTGAAGCGTTATTTTATCTTATTTAGAGCATCGGTCTAGGTCAGAAATTAATATTGCACACGAAACTGTTAACAATATGAAATGGTCCAGGTTTCCAACTCACAGTTTCATAATCTGTTTTTTATCATACCCTATGAATTTAGTCACGTAACGGGCTGTAAAGTCAGTGTTATTTTGTGACAAGTGGGTGCGAACCTGATCCTTCGCAAAGCGAGACAATGCCTCTCTATTCATAGATCCTTTGCAAGCTGGGCGCGTGCCTTCCTTCCTTCAGTTACCAGTCTGTGAAGTGTTGAACGACAAGTCTAAAACGGCGTTACATGAGACCACAAAGATATTAAACATAAGCGTGTGCAGGCATCAATCCATCTTTCTTTTATTTCATTACAAATACTCAGACAAGTTAAAGTTTACTTACATCTTCTGGCTTTTCGTATTCGCCGAATAGATCTTTTATTGCCATATTTTTACGAATTAAGTTCTGGTGCTCTTCGTATTATTAATACTACATATTATACAAAACTTGAAAATCAATCCAGAGTGTTCACTCAAATGGAACTGTGTTTTGTAATCCTTTTCATTTATATCACAATTGACCTCGTTGTATTACAATTGTTATTTATAACCGATGCATCCACATACATCTGGCCCAGGTCAGTTACCGGCTGAGTTAATCACTTAATGTTACTCAGTGAGAAAATGGAAGTGGCTGACATTTGTTATAGCTCATAATTCTAAACTGATTAACTTTTCTGAATCTTGTTCATTTATGGCTTAAGAACTTCAATACTTGCCAAGCCAGGCAGACAGATCACAAACGGACGTAGAAATCTTCAGCAATTAAGGGCAAATTTTGAAATAAGTAGATCATGCTGCGATCTTTGACAGTAAAGATTGAAGTACTCTTAAAAAGTGAACTATTGTAATAAATGCTGTGATGAAGCAAGCCCATTTAGTGATTTACACTTTGACGTTTTCAAATACACTCTTCAGTTTCATCCTTTCAAAAACAACTATTTTAGAGCTGATATTTTCTATTAGTAGAAATCTAGTCACTGTCTAACGCAAATGCTTCAATTTGATTGGCTATCTTACTCATGGTCTATCACGCGATAGACCACCTCCGTGGCACATGCCTCTCTCACATCCAAAAGGGAGTCAGTTTCTCATTATAATGATGTTTTCGAGTTTCCTACTGGCAAAGCCGCTCCAAAAAACCGCAAAGCGTCACAAAATATGGTGTGAATAATGTTTAACTTGAATAATAACCAAACTTTGTTTTCCTCGTGAACGCGAGTCTCTCACAAAAAACAGCACAGAAACTCAACAGACTTTTCTTGCACAAGTTTAGATATTAAACATTCATAGAATGGTTTGTCTCGCTCTCAATTTTTATCGGCAGTTTGATAGTTCATTCAGCCTCCGGCTTCATGAACTATCAGCCGATAGAAATTGCGAGCTCATATTCTAATTGTTAATTATTCATTAAAGCAAAGATATCTTGATTCTCAGTACACGTTGTCCTCACTTAGCCACAGCTAAACAATCTGTAGCTTTTAGTTTTACCGAATGCTGATTAATCAATTCTTATAGTAACAGCTTTAGCACAACAATCGTAATAGGAAACTTAAAGCCAAGCTTAATTTTCTCTCAAAACCTCGTCTTCTGTTCCCTCTCTACTCGACAAGTATTTTCATCTGAAGAATAAGGGAACTAAAAAAGCTGTGTACAACTAAATCAGCTATTTGAAAAGGGATTTTGCAGAACCCTCAAGGCTGAGGTTCACGTATCGAGCGACAGTTAGGCCCAAACTCCCAGTCATAGTAGGCTATAGTAGGCAGTATACATTCATTATACTGGGGGAATATAAATAATGGACAAAGGATACAAACTGACATATATACAACCGGCAAGTAATTACAACAAGGATCAGTGTTATTTTTAATTCTAGATCAATTTTATTGAGTAATAGCTCGCACAGTGATCAGGCTATGTCAGTTCGATATAACCTCACTCTCTTACGGTTACGGCGCGGACACAAGCATTCCTCAGGCAACCTCATTCTTTTGGCAGATAACTCCTCTTCTTTCCAAGTTCCATCTTTGTCTTCGAAAACTGCCTTTCGGATTGCCTTCATAGAAAGACTAAATGCGCATCTTCGAGAAACTGATGCATTTCGAATACAACCCTAGAATTTGCTCGCCCGCACAGCAGCGCCGAGGCCGTTAGCGCTCACTCCACCAAGAATCTCATTCGGCTTTGAATTGAAATACTTCGCAGGTAGCCACGAGGTAATGACTGACGAATCACAACAATGAGTTAGCATCATTATTTTAATATTAACGAGTTTCACCAGCAATCCGTGCAATAGCTACCAAAAACTGAGCCAGAATCGGAGCTGTTTATGAAAGTGAAATGGCGGTTGGCATGAATCACGAAGCGTCCCAGAGGTTCTATATACGATAACACTCTTTTTTTGTTAAGAGCCAGTAAAATTTAGCTCAGGCCCAATGTTCTTATTTTTCGGCCATTTCAGGCTCAAAATGTTCTTATTTTGTCCTTAAAGGTCCTTAAATTTTCTATATTCTCCGATGGGGTTAACCTACTCCATATGTCGTGATACTACGTGTATTGTAAGGAACCTTACCTGCAGGGTGCCTAAACCATAAATAAACAATTCGGTTTTCTTATTAAAAAAATTTCAGCCTCAGATTGTTCTTATATTGTTCTTATTTTTCGAGCGATTCTTATTAAGTTTGTTCTTTTTTAAAAAATAAAAAAAGAGTGAACACGTAGCCTCCAATGTAGCCGCCTTATTTCCTTCGCCGCGGGTTCCATCCAGCTCCCTCGGAAAACGAGCGTGATTCATTACCTTTCACTCCTCCATTATTTCCAACCAATCAGATGCACAGTTGTATTTTCTCAACTGCTCGTTTTCCGAGGGAGGGAGCCCGCGGCGAAGGAAATAAGGCGGCGGTATTGGAGGCTGCTATATACCGGACTACGAGAACTTATGAGCTTCTGGGACAATCTATATATAAAGTCACAGAAGACGATTAACGGCTCTGAAGACTGATTCATAAATCATAGGCTATGCGTAGTCATTGATCACTACTTGCTGCTTTGGTTAATATTGGAATTTATTAATTAATGTATGTGGATCGAAATGGAAGGGACGGCCATTGGTCAAAACATAAGATGAATGAAAATCTCTCTTTAATGCCTTCACTTCAGGTGTCAACGTCCTTTCTTTTCGAGATTCATTAGAACCATTGTGTTGAATGATGTCGCTGATTTGCATGGCATGAAACGAGTGTCCCGGGAGATTGAAATACCGCGCGACTGGTTTGGATAAAAGAAAAATCATTATTTCAGTTATCTCTTAGATGTTCACAGTATCAGTATTTATTGGTATATCGGGTTTGTTATAAATAGGTAATATTCCATTGGAATAGTGCAAATAGTAATAACTCGTCTAGGCAGGCCAGTGGATTACAATTCATTAAACTTTACAAACAAAACAATGGGAAAATAAAATCAAATTGAAGAAATTGTAGTTTTTCTAGAATTCAAGATCAGGGGAAATCTGATAGCTCTCTCGATTCCAAATTCTGTAAAATAAAGAAGAAAGATTTTTTTATATTTTTCTTAAATATGCTCAACAAAGCAATCGCCTACTTTTCTGTCAGTTTCACCGATAAAACGTTTCTTACAGACTGAACAGGAAATACAATAAAGAAGTTGGACGCGGTGCAGCTAAAACGATCATGAACTGCGCAAACCTGAGTACGGCCAGCAATTTGCGCGCGTGAAACAATAAAGGAAAGTTTTTACGTGAACATTTGTAAGTACCTGGCTGATTATTAGCATTAACCCTTCGTCGAGCATCCGAAAATCTAAGGCCCCGTCCACACTATTCCGTTTTCAAACGAAAATGGAGCTGTTTTGCTCCGTTTTCAAAACGATTCGCGTTCACACTTATCGTTTTCGTATCGTTTTTGCCCGTCCACACTACAACGCATTTCCGAATCCCGAGAGAAGCCACATGATAGCGTCTGTCTGCCATTTTGGATACCGTATTTATTCGAATAAGCGCCCGGGCCGCTTATTTAACTTTTGGCTGTTTTAGGGGGACGCTTGTTCGACAGGGGCGCTTACTCGAGGGAGGGCGCTTATTAAATTTTCACCATTTCCGTCACAATTCATTCGAATCTTGAGCAAATTTATTCGGGTATCTTTCCCTACACAACAGAGTGCAACATAACGATACTGTCCAATAAAACATTCTTAAACAAGTTCTAAGCGGAAGCATATCAAATAAGTCTTCATTCTAGTATTCACGCAATACAGTCTAACAAATACAGTCTAATACACGCGATATATACAGTCTAACAAACAATTATATCTGATCACTTATTCGTTTTCGATCTTACGCGACTTCACAGCGATTCTAGAACTTTTCTTTGGGGGGGCAAGCCGCTTATTTGAGGGGAGCGCTTATTTAATGTTTGGTCATTTTAGGGGGGCGCTTATTCGAGAGAGGGCGCAAATTCGAATAAATACGGTACTCACGGTGGAGTGGTCTGGCGCCCGGTCGTGTTATTTTGGTGACGTCATCGTTTTCAGATAGCATCGTTTTCTCCGTCCACACTAGAAAACAGCGTTTTCAAACAGAATCGTTTTCAAATCACTCCACTCTGAAGAGAGTTTTCGAATGGCTCCGTTTTCGGTGATAGTTTTCGGCGTTGTAGTGTGGACGATAACGGTATACGGAACAAAAACTCTCCGTTTTCAAACGAAAACGGAGTAGTGTAGACGGACCCTAGGCCTAAATAGCATGCATACGAGTACGTTTCATTTATATTATTGTTATTATAAAACTGGTTCTATCTGATAACCGGATACATTAAATCGTAATTAGTAATACAGTAAAAATCCGCGTCAGTGTAAGAACATAGTGAATTAAGAACCCACACCCTCATATTTTGACTTTTGATACTCCAACGGGAGTAAAACCGGTTCTTAATTATAAGAAGGTTAAACAATGAGTTGTTACAAACTGAATGGTGGAGCATAACAAAAAGATGTAATGACACAATTGCTATGTTGGGATTGAAATATTAACTGAGATATGCAGGGATTGGTTTGCTAACTCACTTAGTACTGTAGTATTCATTTGTAATATAGAATATGCAGACAAACTGTTGATATTTGGTTCCACAAATGCAACAATAAAACATATCTAAAGAAATAAAAAAACCTTCTAAAAACCTAATTAACCTCAACTATTAGTTAATACCTAAATATATAAGAACCTGTTTAGCCTGAACTTGAAAAATCCAGGTTCTCACACGCAGGCTTTTACTGTATGTCAATGTACAACGATGTAACATAATCATCGTAGTTGAAAAGATAACTATTATAATAATAATAATAATAATAATAATAATAATAATATATTATTATTAATATTGTTATTATT
>JANSTR010117639.1:0-11983 GCA_025434805.1 Antipathozoanthus remengesaui | reverse complement strand
AAAAGTCACCAAGTTTCATTACAATTGCTTGAATTTCACCAAAGTTCTCAACAATTGAAATCAGCGCGCCCACTTTCTGCCCCCCCCCCCCCGTGTAAGATAGGGTTAAGGCACGTAAAACTGTTAATCAATCCTTAGTTGATATATCCTGTCATTTGGCTTAGTCACCGACGAAGAAAACCTAGCTTTTTTAGAAACAAGCCTGTAAACGTTTGATACTGTCAAGGTTGTTTAGGAAATGTGCAATTGGAGGATTGGAGAGCTGTTTACTCAAAACTGTAGCTGCACCTTAAACAGAAAGTACCGGTATAACAGGACAGACTATTGTTCCATTCATTAGCCAATCTGCTACCGTTGAGTGAAAATCTTCGTCGTACTCACAACTGTGTGACATTGCCAATTTCAAACCGAGTGGGAGACTGGTACTGCCTGCAAATGCCCGGTAGTGCCAGTCTTCCAAGTGCATGGAGAGATTGCTAATGTTAAACTGCGCGAGAACTTGCACTAGCGGACATTTGCGGACAGTGCCAGTCTCTCGCTCGGTATGAAACCAGGCAACGAACAGTTGCCTAATATTCAATTAATCACTTGGACAAAAAATATCAAAGCAAGCGCATTATGAAGCCAATAAATGCCAGCTGTATTAAAAGTATTTTTAGCTTCCTTTTGTTCACTTTTCTCACGTTATTTGGTTGACTGTCTTCGACATTTCGAATCTATCTACCCATTTGTTTCGTCTACTGTTCATTGCATTTGAGGAACTATCCCTTTTATACTGGAAATTCCTGTTTAAATTAATTGTGTCTGTCTGTGTGCATTTCATACAAGTTATCTTGCATTTACCCTACTCAAACAGCAGCTGCATGCCCAACAGTTAAACCGGTACAGTGACTAGCAACTTTAAATCATGATGGAAGTGCTACAGTGAGATTTCTAAGGTTCAAAACACTGTCCTTTTAACGAGACCAATAGTGTACAACCTAATTACAGAACCCGCCACAACGTGATTACTAATTTCCTCAATCGACAAGCAGCTCCTTTATAAACTTAGTGCATCGTTCTTACAACGGCGACAGCGTTCTAGAGAAACAGGTGATCAGAATGGTAAAGAACTTTAGGTGAATAGTGACCATCGTGAGCCTTGGAAGAAGTAGAAATGAACCGGTATAGGAATAGATGAAATGAATGAATGAACGAACGAACGATTCATTGAATGAATGAATGAATGAATGAATGAATGAATGAATGGATGGATGGATGGATAAATGGATGGATGGATGGATGGATGGATGGAATGATGGATGGGTGGATGGATGAATGGATGGATGGATAGATGGGTGGATGGATGGATGAATGGATGAATGAATGAATGAATTTATGATAATGAGCTGAAAAGAGAAGGACATTGTGGTGCAAATGTGGTAAGGAATTCTGGCAATGAGAGTCAGACATATATCACAGCATACATTTACAAATATATGGAACATATGACTAAATTAATAAAATAAACTTTAAGAGGAGGTAAGCACTTTTTGACAGAAAAACATAACAGGAACATATGAGAGATTTGAACAGTTTAAAATAAAAAAGACAAAATTAATATAGGAAACAACGTAACTATACAATGTTTGAATTGCCCTAGCTCAAATGCCAGAATACCTTATGACAAATGACAATGCAGGTTTGGGGGTTCCAGTGCATATTGCGCCTTTCAAGGTTGAAAACCTTAACCAGCAACACACACACACTGTCCCCCTGACATGAAATGGCACTTCGCCTTACCAATCGAATCTGGCTTCTCCGATTTATTGACAGACAACAGAACAACTCCATGCTTTTCAACCTCCTTAAGATGTTGCCTTCTCTCGTGCACTGCTTCCTCAATGGTGTGGCAACCCATCCCTCCATCATCAACAGTATCACCACAAGTATGATTCACTACAGCCTTACCATCACGTACAATTTCCTCTGACACCTCCACATTACTGTAATCGATTGGGGTGAGCGGGCAGTCATCAACAGGTCTGGAATCGTTTGTCTTGGCTTCACCAAGGCTGGCAACCACAGCACTAGCTCGCATATTTCGTATGGAAGCATTGTCATATATTGTAGCCTCATACTTCTGTTGTTGCGGATGATCCACAGAGGTGAGGGCGTTTGCAGCAGGTGCAGCAAGGGATGATGGCTGCTGGTACAGCGACATCTCTTCAGGTAGCGATGGAGTTGCAGCCGCTGGCTTAGGAGGTCTTGCTGGTACAATAGTAACAGTCTCATATGGAGACAACTGTGATGTGTCTACAGCAGGTCGTTGTGGAGAAGAGGGTGGACCGGACTTTGGAGGCCGAGGTGGCGGTGTCTGTCCTGCATCTTGTGGTGCAGTATCAGGCAATTCGATGCTTGTTCCTTTAAAGCTCTTTGGCGGTCTCTGGGGAGGCTTGCTTTCTTCTCTTAGAATCTGAGGTACACCGCTCATCTCGACAGCCTTCTGCTTTGCGGGTTTCACACTTGGTGGAGAGCTGCGGGCACCATGTGGACTATGAGAACCAACACCAGGGAAATCTCTACCACCCAACGTGCCGGTGGTTGATGAACTGCTCTCCGAACCACTTCTATATTTCAACTGTTTCCTAAAAAACAACAACAGATTAGCTAGATGCTGTCTTCTAAGTAAGTGCTCTGCTCTAATCATTTGAGGTGCTAATAAATTCGTTCATGCTGTTGTAAAGTTGAACATGAAAACGGATACAAGTTGGTAAAAAGTAAAAGTTGTTGTTGTACACTTGTTAAGACTGTCAGCCCAAAAACGCCAAATGGATATTGATAAATTCTCCTAAAGTATCTTCATGGTTTGTTTGTAAACAGGTTGGGAGAATTTTACTTTTCATCCCAGATAGTTTGCTGTATGTGATCGATTGATATATTACTATAACCAAAAAATATATGTGTATGATGTAAAGACTTCTTTTTTTGCTTCTTAAAGAAAGGTTGGGATATTTTATGGGTAGAGATTGGAAGGGTTGAAACAACCTAGAAGGGGACTTCGTGTCCTATCGTTGTAAACACCAGGAACCATCGACAAACTTTTAAATAAATATATCGTCATATATTGCAAAATTGTAGATGGAGGAAATTTAATAATTTTTAACTATTTTTTAAAAGATAGTAGATCGGAGTTATCCAAAATTTAAGCTGAACTCCAAAATTGCACAATAAAAATCTATTATTTGCACGAATTAATCATGGCCATACATTAATGAACTAAAATGAAGAAATCCGGTACACTAGCATGAAATCAGTGATAATTGTTGCATATTAATGATTTAAAGATAAAGCAAAGTGAATGCTTTGCAGCTTACATCGTCCATGACAACATTCCAGTTTTTGTCTGATGATCGAGGTTCCTCACAACATTCTGAACTTTTTTCATCTGAAATATATAACAGGAAAAAACGAGCTTTAAATGGTATCAGTTGCACAAATGATCTAAATATTCTATAACCTTTCAAAATAAGGTATTGTTGTATGTATTGGAGAGAGAGTCTGTGGTTTGTAAGTCTGAACGATTTTGATATGAGTGTTTGCTTTGTTGATCAAAGGCGATAGGGGAAATTGTTCTCTGCTTGATATTTGATTTGAGTTACTGTCATCAACACAACAACGAGGAGCCATGTCCAAAGTCAAGCGCAACCATCAGCAATGCCTCTCTGACATGTTCAGGGCCCTACCCAGAAAACAATTGTTTCACCTACTGAATTTATA
This sequence comes from Antipathozoanthus remengesaui, assembly GCA_025434805.1. Taxonomy (NCBI): domain Eukaryota; kingdom Metazoa; phylum Cnidaria; class Anthozoa; order Zoantharia; family Parazoanthidae; genus Antipathozoanthus; species Antipathozoanthus remengesaui. The sequence goes on along the minus strand of JANSTR010117639.1, from coordinate 8,224 downwards.
CTATTTTTTTTATATATTCAACTAAACTTGGTATCAAACTGCAGATTTTTACCAATGCAAGTGCCTCGGTTCGCCTCATACTGCCTACGGCCTTTATTTTTTGTTTGGAGAGTTACTTCATGGTATACACATTCCACTGGTCGGCAAAACACCTTAAGAAAATAACTTCGGCAACGAATAATTCAACACTATTTATATGGGTGATGGGATGGAGCAGAGGCAAGTTTGGGGAAATTTCACACGTCATTTGGTCAAACTGAAGTAAATTATTTCATGTATAAACGTACCTTGATCTATTTTGCCACAATAAATGAGTCTTTATTATCTTTTATATGTGGCAAAGATACTACGTGTGTTCTGATGAATTATTGAGCGGTCTGTATTTCCCGTAATGCACTACACGCACGCATCACTGGATGTGCTATAGTCATTTTCAGAAAAAGACCATACAATAAAATACTTATTAACCTCAAACGTTCACACTTTACGGGAAACATCAAACTTCGACCTTTTCGATGTTTTTATTTAAGGACGTATTTTAGTTGGAGGTAAAAGGTAAAGGTAATTTATTTTACTTCGATAATGCGGGGAGTGGTCGCCCAAGTCTCCCGAGCCAGAGGCTCGTATTTAAGCATTTCGAAGGTGCGCCCTTTACCTCCTCCCTCTGTCAATGCTCCGTTTTACGGGTATTTAAAGCTCCAGCTACAGGGATCAGAGGAAAGTCGAAACAGACGTTGAGATCACCGAGAATCGAACTGGGGACCTCTAGCACAGTAGACAACGCACTAACAAACTGAGCTACGCCACGGTGAGCTACGGGGTAGCCAGGTCCCCTGTCGTCTCCGTTTTTTGATTGAATAAATATTTGGCCTCGTACAGCTGGAAGGCTGGGGCGGGCATCCCGTGTCAAAACGAAGGCGGGGAGCTTATTCCCTCGCACTCAATCCCTTGTGCGGAAAAAGGACGCCTGGGGACCTGGCTAAAGACTAAGTAAGGCAAGACAGGACGAAACAAGACTAGACAATATAAGGCAAGGCAGGACAAGATAAGTTAAAACAAGACGAGACGAGACAAGACAACAAGAAAAGACAAAAAAAAAAGACAAGACAAGACAAAACAAAACAGGAAAAGACAAGAAAAGACAAGACATATGAGGTGATACGAGACAACTGACAAGAAATTGCGACTTTCATATATAATATATTGCAATATCATGCAATGTAATACGAGGTAACTAGTATAATACTTTACAGTATAATGCAATAAGATACAGACGGAAAGATATTTGAAAGAACGAGGAATAACACAATGCAATCGGCAATGCAAAGTAGTAAAATACGAGGCTATATTATACTGTACAAATAATATCAAAACTCTTGTTGACTATTTTTTGCGCATGCAGGCAATTCTCGTAATATTAATGTCGGAAGCAGGCTAGCTAGCAGAACGCTTTGACACACAACACATTATCGAAATTCAGTTGTAACAAAGTGAAGGCCGTCAAATGTGACTATGTATATAACGACTTGCTTCTGTTGTCTCTGCTGAAAGCCTGGACCAATTCAAGATAGTCCGCCTCTGCACTCTGCATTAACAGCATCAGAGCGCCAATCCATCTAAGGTGACTGCAACATTGACCCCACCCTATACATTAGCCTATTTAAAATAGGGGAACTCCATTTAAGTATTTCAGTATTGGAGACAACGAGATTTTCAGCGGAAAGGGGAGATCGGTGAGATTTTCTGACATAGTGCAACAACATGACCCAAGCAATAACTCGGCCATGCGCAGTAGCAGGAACCTATATTCCACCCAAAAGTCTTTTGTAACTACCAATTTCTAGTACAATGTATGTGAACAACATATACCATTACTGTGACTCATATCATCTGACACGTCAAGAGTGCTTCTGAACCAAAAATACTCCGCTGGGCTGGCTGCTGTACACTCGGGATCTGCAGTCAATATCGTGCCATTATCACCCTTTTCCGCAGGCCTAGGGCAGTCTTTCCATGGCAAAGTGCTCGTTAACGAAAAGCAGAAATAATAAAAACACCATGTGACCATCAGTCCATAATAAGATGCGCAAACTAGCGAGTTCATTACAGTTGCTAAGCCGATCCACTTTAATTTTGGTCCCAGGCTTTGCCAAGACTTCAGTGGTGACTGGTGTCCAGCTCTCTGTCCGAGAGACATTTCCAGGCATACCAATGGAATCCCCGCAAAAACCAGCATTATGACGTAGGGTATGAGGAAAGCTCCTGGATGGAAAGAAAACAATAGCGCTGTGTTGCTATAGAAACAAACTTCACGGAATGCGCATGCGTTGTAGTTGAACGTGGTGCTACGTTTCGAAAAATTAAAGTGTACGTTCCCTTTTGGATTATTCCAGAATAGGAATACATTCAATTAAAATGTTCTGGAAGAGTTGGTCTTTCGCTGTTTAAGCAAGCATCTGTTTTGAGTAATCCAGTCATGCTGAAGAGTCTTTTGTATTTCAGTCAGCGTTGCGGTGGTATCACTATTCCGGTTTATTGAAACTATTCTGATTCCGGGCTAGCAGAATGATTGAAAGTGTATTCCAAGTAAATACGAACAACTCTTCTAAAGAGTCAGTGCATTCCTATTCCGGAACAGTCCCAAACGAACAACTCCTCCAAGTAAGTCATGTATTCCTATTCTTGAAAAGGCCCAAAGGAACAACTCTTCAAAGTAATCTATGCAGGGGCGTAGCTAGCCAATTTTAATTTGTAAGCCCATTCCAACAAAAAGCGAAAAAAATCATTTAACTGATATAACGGGGAAACCTATTAATAATTTTTCCAAGACGTTTTTAAGCCCGGGCTTAATGATATAATAGGGAGCTACGCCCGTTCTATGTATTGCTATTCCAGAATAGTTCCAAACGAACAACTCCTCCAAGTGAATCCATGTATTCCTATTCTTGAATAGTCCCAAAGAAAAAACTTTTCAAAGTAATCTATGTATTCCTATTCCAGAATAGTCTCAAACGTAAGCTCTTCTAAGTAATCCATGTATTTCTATTCTGGAAAAGTCCCAAACGAACAACTCTACCAAGTAAACCATGTACTCCTATTTCGGAATAGTCCAAAACAAACAACTCTACCAAGTAAACCATGTATTCCTATTTTGGAATAGTCCAAAACAAACAACTCTACCAAGTAAACTATGTATTCCTATTTTGGAATAGTCCAAAACAAACAACTCTACCAAGTAAACCATGTACCCCTATTTCGGAATAGTCCTAAACGAACAACTCTACCAAGTAAACTATGTATTCCTATTTCGGAATAGTCCAAAACAAACAACTCTACCAAGTAAACCAGTGCTATTTACTCTAGATTCTTATAGACCTTTCGACTGTCAGCAAGTGAACTGTGCAAGATTAAGCTACACTAAGTCAAATTATAATTTGGCTTATGATTGCTTTTAGATATTTAATTCTGTTGATCAAATTTTCTCATTTTTGAGCAGATCTACATGGCATACTCAAAGGGAAGAAAAAAATTCGTTTCCGTTCTCATCTTCAGCCATTCAGTTTCAAGAAAAAATATACTTGGTATATGTTACACCTTAAATGTGTGTCAATCCCTCCCTGGCGGGGTGGGGTGATGCATGGCTGGGCTTTACTAACCTCCTCCATTTTCGTGGCAAAGCTTAGAAAAGCGTAACACATTTCCAAGCCCCAGCATGAATGAGATGGTGACTACATGTAGATCGTACTTGTTTGTCCAGGGCTTTTCCCTTTCAGTATTAGAAATATTCCCTTGGCAAGTGTTCAATTCTGCGTTGCACGTTTTAGTAGACTGTTCACTTCCAGAATAATGGCAAAGATTTCCATTTGAAATATGTTTATCTAATGCTCCCTGCCTTTCTGTATGCAGTGGAACTAACTGAAGCGTGTGATCGTAATCCTCCATTGCAAATGCTTTGTTTTGATGTCCAACCGTTCTGATTGGCGCTGAACGGTCTTCTTTGTTCGTTTCTTTGTTCGTTTTCGAAGTTTTTTTCAGAATCTGAGCGTTATTGTCCCTCTCTATTTGTATTCTTCTCAGCTCAGCGCTTGGATCCAGGTAAAAGCAACAATAATGACTGGGATATAGACCATTTTCCCTCTGAGGATGTACCTTCAATAGGTGATTGTAAGCTTCCGTTTGGCATTTTTTATTGGAGACTTTTCCTTGAAACGTCTGCTGGCCACTTTGCGAAGTCTTTGGCTTGGTACTGCTAAAACGTTTGAACTTTGACATTTTCTTAGTATGCTTTTGTGAAGATTCTTTGTGAAACGACACTCTACTTCCATTTGGCTCTCTGTGCACATGCGCGAATGTCTCGAGATGGCGATGGGCTCCGCCAAGCACTGCGTCACTGTTAGTGTTTCCTTCATCATTTTGTGGCATTGCAAATCTCACTACAAATGAAAAACACTACTGTTTTTTTAAATTGCTTGATAACCTGTTTTCCAAGTGGCTCACAGTAGGATCGGCGCTTATTACTCCAGGCACGGAACACCAATCCATCACAGACTTGCTGGAGCAAGGCAAGTTTTCAAAGTGTATTGCGTATTAACATAATTACTGAGGACTATAAACATAATTATCTAGGATTATGGACATAATAACTGATGATGAATTATCAACATAATTACTGAGGACTATGAGCATAACTACTGAGGATTATTGACATAATTATGAGGATTATGAACATAATTACTGAGTATTTTGAACATAATTACTGCATGGGTTTTATGGACATAATCATTGAGGATTATGGACATAATTACCTAGGATTATCGACACAATTGCTAAGGACTATTGACATAATTACTGAGGATTATTGACATAATTACTGAGGAATATTGACATAATTATTGAGGATTATTGACATTATTACTGAGGATTATTGACATAATTATTGAGGATTATTGTTGTGCACATATTTACTGATGATAATACGCATAATTACTGAGTTTAATACACATAATTATTGAGAAATATTGTATTACATTCCATTATGTCACAAAATTAATGTCAAACTTGCGCCATGTTATTTGGATTTTGTTTTTATTAGTAGCAACAAGTAATGTATTGGCCACATCCTATGGTTATCAATAACTTATTTATGATATTTGCGGCGTGTTTTGCCGACCGTGCTGGGTTCGGTTTACAAGAGCAAAAATTACGACATACATTGTCGACAAATCTCAGAAAACTACAATGCATGTACTTTTGCAACCCATAAAAAATAATGTCAACTTTCAATATTTGAGTATTTACTTGTTAGCACAATCAATCCGTGTAATAGTGAGTGAACGCTTAAATGCAAACCCTTCCCCATACGTATACAAAGCACGCTCTGCAATATGTCCCTAACCTTTCTTTCCAAAGCGAGATCTGGTGCCGGGATAACGATGAATTTATGTTTCTGTACCTTTTAAAAATTGCCTAACATTCCTAATATAATAACTTTCCAGTTGTAGACAATTCGTTACCTCTTTCTACATTTTACATGCATCAGCTCAAATACAGTTTACGCTCAAACTAATATTAGACTTTACGTCACGTATGACAATTTACGTTACGTATTACAAATTACGTCGCGTATTACTCTTTACGCTACGTATTACAATTTACGTCACTTGTACAGTTTAGGCCACGTATATAATTTACGTCACGTATTACAGTATACGTCGATACTACAATTTGAGTCAGCTCAAAAATATGTATGAAAAGGACGAGCTGTGCAAACGACACGCATTCCTAAATTTCTCACGTTTTACCCGAGATCCAAGTCATTGGTTGCAATTCAGTACATCTCCGGTTTTTTCCAATCTAATATTTTTTATCACGAATTATCTATCCAAGTCGCAATTTAGCATTTTGCTAGGATTTTAATATAACAGCTGATTTACTATACGAAACAGAAAAATTTTCAGAATGCTTCACGACAATTGTCTATAAAATGGGCTTGCAAAATGACTGAACGATTGTTGTTTATTATGTCTGGTAGGGGTTTTTCATACTCTTATTAACTTCTCACTCTCAATGTAAATTTAAATAAGATCGTGTTTACTTAGAGAACAAGCAATTGTATTCCCGTCCGTTGGGTTTTGTGTTATTAATTTGCCGCTTGAAATATCTGTTGTCTGACTCCAGCCGTCTGGTAATTCCTTTCTTATGAGTGCTATATATATAGCTTTGTGTACCACGCTAAAACTAGCTTGTTCATATAGTATATGGTTGCAAATTAACTTTCAGTTAACTTAAAGTAATCCTGGGTTATTATAAGCTAACGACCTAAAAGCAATATGCAAAACTATAGATGCTAAAACATTAGTAATTCATTTTGCAGAAAACAAGATGTTGTGTATTTTCAAAGAATGGATAATGAAGCTTGCCAGAAATAATCGTTTGTCGGGCAGGTGAACAATTATGGCGATCGGTCGCAGTTAAATCTGAGTTAAATATACACATGTTATGCAGACATAATTAGCACGACCTCTATATCGCTTTGTAACTTAAAGCTCGCAGATACTATTATAGAAATCTTTACTTCAACTGCTTTTGAGTGTAACATAAATGATATAAATTGCATCGTAAAACAGCAGACGACATTGACTTCTTCGGTAATAATAACAGGAGTGCCATATTTAAATATAAATAGAGTTTGTATCATTACAGTTGAATACTGCAGTTTCTTAGAGATGTCGTATTACATTAAAAACAATCCTTGTGGAGTTATATGGAACCGTCGACTCTGTTTTCCATAGAACTGATCGAAGAGTCAGTTATGTTCTAATAATTAAGATAACGTTAACAATCCTTCATCCTCCAGACAAATCTTTTTAAATTCGGCTTCCACGCGCGTACGTACAGGTTTCAACAGCTAAAATGCACTCTTATGACAGTCTGTATATTTTTCACATGAGTTTTTTTAGATCTGTACCATGATATTGATTAAAACTGAAGATTAAGCTGCAGTAAAAAGAGAAGTTAAGCACATGCGTAATTAGCCTAGAGGAAATCCCTCAGGAAACGTCAATAAGAATACAATATGATCCTAAATTCTAATTGGGAAACTCAGAGAAGGAACACATTAAAACAACGAATGCATGTTAACATTAAAAGTCATTTCTAAACTTATAAATCTTTTGTTGTTTTGAAGAGATCAGTTGCAAGAATTGTTCATTTAATACACCACCACAATGGAAACGTTAGAGTTTGTCTCAAAATAACAATTTGGTTCGCAGAATCGAAGACTTCGGAGTCATGCTTTGGCAATTTTATACTCGATCAATACTACAAGTCTATTTGCTCCTGACTCCTGTGTTTGTCCATAAAATGAAATATACAATGTCTTTAAAACCATAAAATGAAAACGGTTTAAGCCTCAACTCGTTATACTTTTATTTTTGCCACGTTTTTGCTGAGCATAAAGGTAGTTGTTGTAATTTTGTGCAAGGCGACGAAACATGACGAATCTGATAAAACGATCGAATATTCAGTACAATCCACAACACTGAACAAAATGCATTTTGACTACTAATTATTTAGAAAGCCTTATTTTTACTGATAAATATGGAGATTCTTAGTTTTTCGATAAAACGAGGTGAAAAGGCAATTCAATAGAATATTACGGGCGGTGAAGAAACTTTCTACCTCTTTCGGATTACCGAGAAGTAAGATATAAACCCAGTACCTCCTAGCTTAAGAAGCTCCAACGTTTTACTTCTTACGACTTTCGGACACCTTGACCAACACTAACAGCGATAAATCTCTTTTTCAGGTTGATAAACCAGATACATTTACCAATTTCACATTCGATTTAGATGCGCAGATGTTTTCTAAAGCGTCGGTTTGCGTTGACATAAATACAAATACTTCAACAATCGATCGCTGTTCCAATAAATTTCAAAGTCAAGGTAAATGATACAAACTGTCAAATTAGGGTCTTTTCGCCCATTTACAGTTTGCACAGCTTAATTCAGTTAAAACGCTTGTTTGCTGCGCGTTTGTCGATGTATTGTCGGCTTGGAATAGAAATGACGAATCGAACTGAAATGCTAAATGTTATAGACTTGTATTTCCTAGATATTTGAGTTTCAAAATGGTTTTCTTTCGAAAGATATTTCATCTGTCGAATAATATCCTTGGGGGGGGGGGGGGAGGTATTCGTACCCAATATGGGTAGGGGTGTGCGGCG
>JANSTR010117528.1:0-11985 GCA_025434805.1 Antipathozoanthus remengesaui | reverse complement strand
TGGCAGAGGGAATGTCAAGGAAAGGTCTAATACGCCTAAGTACGCCGATTCTAGACGACGCTTTGCTATGTAGTTTGTCAACGTGAGAGGTCCAGTTAAGATTGCTGTCCAGAGTGACACCAAGATATTTTGACGTATCGACTTTATCAATGATGTGGTTGTCAAGTCGGAGTTCCAGTGGTTGAAAGTGGCGAAGTTTCTGGTGTGTTCCAATCAGCATGTATTCTGTTTTTGTTGGATTAATGACCAGTCCATTATTCTCAAGCCATTGAGATATTAGTTTCAGGTCGGTGTTTAGGTGTCGCTCGATTTCGTTGCTGTCTTTGCCAGTGAAGAATAGTGCAGTATCATCAGCAAACATGTTGATTTTACCATGTTTGATACTTTCTGGGAGCGCATTTATGTATATTAAGAAGAGCAACGGGCCCAAGGCGGATCCCTGGGGAACTCCACAGGTGATTGGTTGGATTTCTGAAGAGACGCCATCATACACAACACGTTGTTGGCGATTGGTTAGATACGAGGTGAACCAATCGTGTTCTGTTCCTTTGATTCCAAGAAGGGAAAGCTTTTCCATGAGAATAGGATGTCGAACAGTGTCAAAAGCCTTCGCTAGATCTAAAAAAACAACTGCACTAACTTGGCCATCATCCATGCCTTTAAGCCATTCATCAACTACGGATAAAAGGGCAGTGTTAGTTGACCGTTTTGCTCGAAACCCGTGTTGATGTTTATTGAGTAGCTTATGTTGTAATAGAAATCCGTAAACTTGGCGGTGAACCTCTTTCTCAAAGATTTTGCCCACAATTGGCAGAATTGATATTGGCCTGTAGTTTTCTACAAGATTTTTATCACCTGATTTAAACAACGGCGTGACCTTTGCAACTTTCCATTCATTTGGAAATGTGCTGGTTGAGAGCGATAGGTTGTATATATACGTGAGCGATGGCGCAATAATCGGGGCAGATAACTTCAACAAGCGACCAGGAATGTTGTCTAATCCGGCTGCTTTATTTGTCTTGACTTGCTTAAGTTGATCGACAATAGACTTTATCTCAATAGGTTTGAAATGGAAAGTCTGGTTTGGTGGACAGTTTGTGCTTGCTCTTCTTGGGAGTGTTTTGCATAACTTAGAACCGATGGTTGAAAAATATTCATTAAAACGATCTGCGATTGTTGCTTGAGACGACTTTGATTGATCGACAGTGTTCATTGTTCTTGGTGGTGATTTGTTTTTACGCGGGATCAATTTCTTTAGCAGTTTCCATATTCCCTTGGGGTTGTTCTTATTTTCCAAGAGTTGGGTTCTATAATAACTCTCTTTGGACCGACGGATGCATTTGTTAGTCTTGTTCCGCAATGATTTGTATTTCTCCCAGTCAGGTTGTGTTCCCGTTTTGATCGACTTTTTATGCATCTTATCTCTTTCACGCATAAGTTTTGTAATATCTTCCGTTAGCCAAGGGCACGAATCCCCACGGACTTTACGCGTAATGGTCGGTGATTGTTTTTCACACACTTCGGTAAACCTTGTTTTCCACAATAACCATGCTGTCTCTGGGTCATCACAGGTTTCAATCACATGAAATGGGATAGATTCTAGCTCTTCAGTAAATTGTTGTTCATTAAATTTTTTGTAATTTCTGAACGTAACTGTGCGAGGGGGTTTCCCTGTTATTCTTGTTTGTCTCACAACATAAAAGAGACTGTGATCGCTAATGCTTAAGTGGACTACAGCTGTCTCGCCAATCTTCTCTGAATTTTTTGTTACGGTCAATTCTGAGCTCCCGCCTCTCTCCCCATTTCCTTTTTCTCCTGGCCGCCCGAATTTTTACTCGCCCCCGATCTCCCATTTCACCCCATTTTGCGACAAAACTCGCACAAAAACCCCGATTTTCGCACTTGTGGCGAAAGAAGGGGCTGTTTTGTAGTCTAACTGAGTGTGACAGTGTCCCAACACAGTTGAGTATCAGTTTTTCCAACTTGGACAATAATGTTTTAAGTCGCAGTTGCCAGGGAGACGATTTCCCGCGGTCTTCAACCTGTCAGAAATCGGTCAGCGGGTGCTGCATATATTTTCACCAACTATTTCCGGTATTGAAAAAATACATCGCGAGCAGACTCTTTCATTTCAAAAATGTAGTAACAATGTGACGGCCGATTGGATTACGATGATATAGTGGCTAGAGCCAGAGAGGTTTAAAAACTTTGAAGAGGTTTCTAACAGGCTGTAGACTCGGCCCAGTTGCCATGCCGATCCCAAACCAGTCTCTTTGGCAATTCTCTTTGGCTTGCTGAAATCCAATATGTGTGAGCTCAGGGGGAGTGGGACTGACATTATGGTCGCCATCTTGTTGGGTGACGCGCGCTGTCTCTGATCAGACGCCCTGATTAGCTGTTCAAGTTATCTCGATCTCTCAGCTTCAACAATGAACATGGCATTTTTTCAGAGACTGCATTTAGGTAAAGTATGTTTTCCCTTTCTAGGGTATAAAGTTAGATTTGCAGAATTTTCATGATCACCAGTTATTCACTTATTGGCGTTGGGCAGCACTGTTTATACATAATCGGCCCTCCAAACGTGACTTTCAAAAAAATGTTTTTCCACAGGCATGTGCAGTACGAGTGTCAGGGTGGCATCTCAGGAATCTTGTATTTACAATTTTAGAACCGTAAATACTGCTAAAAGATTGTGTTGTAGAAGTATTTCTTCATCAAAAATTTTCTCGAGTCGTGCGAATTCCAGCTCTTCGAATGACAGGTATGAAATTTTATATATTCACCAAAATCTTAATTGCTTCAGCCTCCAGGGTTTGTCTCATTCCAACAAAAGGTCACCAGAAAGCAATGGGTGCTAAGGTCAGGTTGTACAAATTGCTTCGAAAACGATCAAGTGCTTTTATCTTGAAAAGAACCAAATTTTCAGTGAACGTGCGTGATAAATATCGGCCCATAATTATTTTAAAATTAAAAATGCTTAATGGCATCTTATTGTGTCTGGTGGAGGTTAATTACTGTGTGGAAATTTAAATAATGAACAATGAACAATAGGCTCCTAGATCCTGTGGCTGTGGTAATTTCATGCAAGTTTCCCACACTCTTTGGATACAATGTAAATAACTCTGAATAAATCCTCTCCAATAGATTTGTGACTGCTACACAAAGAGTTATGTAATTATATAAATTTGTTTACTTCACTTTACAGGTGCTTTACCGTAATACTAATATATTATTGTGCTACTGTACCTTGGGAAAAATATGTATCAGTTGCATCACTCATGCCCCTTGCCTAATATTTCAGTTGAACCACGTTTCTGAGTTTGATAATATTGTCTACCTCTATTGTTGCAAGACTTTGAGACAAGTGTGTTTTGGGGATGGACTTTGGATGTGGTCAGCTGATCAGTTGTAATCATCTTGAACAATTACCATAAGCACAAAAACTTTATATTCAGGTTCTTTGTGTGTGTGTGGTATCCCATTTAAATTTACATTGTTTTAGGGTACATTGCAAGTGATTAAATGGTCAATCAATCAACTGTCAGTTGCAGTTCTTCCATGGGTGTGCACCTTCTACGCATCAGTAACTTGAGTCACAAACTCATAAATTGTCATGGCCATGGGTTATGAACAAACATGACATCCATTCAGTGAGCCACTTTATAATAATCTATCAAAAGAACTTTCAGTTGTATTCAATGTCAGATATTAAAAGTAAAAAAAATCAGGATAAACAGCAAAGCAAACATTTTCATGAAATCTTATATAATCTTGGAATCATTTTGCAAGAAATGTGTGCACACAAATTTTATTTTTTTTGTGGAAACAAAAAAAATTATGGTCAGAGGCTTTTTAAATAAGTGGTTGGGCAAGGATCCTAACCAACTAATTTTAATATACTCTGAAAACATCTAAAAATAAATAAAAACAAAAAAAATATTTTTTTTATTTGGCCTAAAATTAATATTAGTACGTACTATTAGAACATACCAAAACAATTCCAGAAAACTCCTGTATTCTGCACAAGCAGCAAATTGCACTTAATAATTATGTTATTCTTGATTTGAGCTGATGAAAAATACAATATCCAAAAAACCATGTGTTCACCCATGGTGAAGAAAATAAGGCAGCTGCATTGGAGCCTAATGAACTTAGTACTTTCACCAAATTCTAGTTCTAGTGTTGTAACACCTAAGACGGGGATCATGATGTTGAACCTTGGGGGACCAGAAAACACAGAGCAAGTGCATGACTTCTTGTTGAGGCTATTCTCTGACAAAGATCTAATTCCTCTCCCAGCTCAAAGGTATGAAGTGCGAACATAATGAACATAGCAATTGTTAAGTGTGTGTCAGACCTGATCAAAGAATACAGTCATGTTAGTAGCAATTGGTAGAATTAATCTGAGTCAGACTTAGACCAGTCAAACCAGAGGCAATATCAGCTTTTCCACAAGTCATGAATCAACTAGAAGATTGTGCAACAGCAAACAATATTTTATTTGTTTTGAATCATCAGACATTTATAATACTCAAAATTAAACCTCAATTGCAAACTATGATTACAGTTAAATCATGTAACATATCAGATTAAAATCATTCCCCAGTTTCATATTAATTTTTATTCTGCTAGTTATATTTTATTTAATTAAGGGTTCAGCACTGGCAAGATTACTCTGTTGTGCCCTGAGAAAGGCATTTTCTCGACATGCTCTAACTAGTCTACTCAACTGCATATTTATGAGTACTACCAGCCTCTGCTGGTTAGCTAGCCTGTGATGGAGTTATGCACTCTCATCCATGGCCCTATCACTAAAACCAGGGAAACTGTCAAGAAGTGTGGGCTCAAATGAGCCAAATAGTATATCTTAAGAATCTTTTAACTTTTAAAAATGTACTGACTGACAGAGGTGTTAAATTAACAATGTTGATTTAGAAATAATTTTAATTTGCAAACTCAGGCATTTTGGAAAATGTTCAATGATTTACAGCCCATACAATCATTTATTATATGGCCACGATAGTATGTGTGCTCTGATTGGTTCTTAATAGGTCTGTATTTCCCGTAATGCCCACAGGCATTATGGATTTATTGTTAATGAGCTACGCGAGTGCATACCTGGATGTGCAAAGTATAAAAATGTCCTCTTACACAGTGTTGTTGTTTTCAGATGAAGGCCATATAATAAAATCCTTATTAACCTCGAGCATTCGGTCTTTATGGGAAATATCAAACTTCGCCCCCAACGTATTGATCGGTCAATACAGCACGGCCTCAGTTTGATATTTCCCATAAAGACCTCACTCCCGGTTAAAAAGTAGTTATTGGCATAATTATTGTATCTAAACAGTACCCAGTAAGGAAGTGTCAATGATTTTTCCTTAAAATCTAATAAAACTGCATCTGTTCACTGCATTGCTTTAACTACAAAAAAATTTACATGTAGATGCAGGGAAAACTTACAGTAAAATGGAGAACTGAAGTTATAAACAAATAGCAAAGAACTCTGTCAATCACTGTTGCCAACAAGCTGACAAGTACAACAACATAAGGTGGAAGTGAAGAAATATTCTCAATCAAGTTGCGGAAGTGTAACTAGTGTAGACTTTGGTTTGAGCCAGCAGCAAAGTGGGCAACATTAGAGCCAATGAAAAGACACTGCCATCTGTTGTGCAAATCTGGATTTGTGAAGAAAGTTCTTTATTACTGATAATAAATTGATCAGACACATTAATTGTTGTACATGAAACCCCAAAGCAATATTTTTTAATAAAATGCTAATCTTTTAAACAACAAATACTGCCATTCTCAAATTTTGGATATTATGATTTTGCATTAGATACAGTTAGTAGTTAAAATTTTAGAAATCAAAAGCTCTTTATTACTGATAATAAATTGATTAAACATATAATTCAGTGTTGTACACAAAACCCCAAGGCAATAATAATAATAATAATAATAATAATAATAATAATGGCTTTATTGTAGAATCCAGTTATTGACTCTTCCTCTACAATTAAAATTACAATTATACAAAACTAGATATTACAAGATATAAAAATTATACAAAACTAGATATTACACGATATAAAAATGATGTAAAACTAGATATTATAAAATTTAGTAATAGAACTCCAGTCTATCCACTCTCCCCCCATCCCCCATAACTTTTCAAGGCCTAGCCCCTTTCCCGTTTACTACATTTTTACAATAACTTATATACAATTAGATTTAGAATGTTAATTGCTCTCCTTCACTAAAAACTCTTTTACTAATTTATTAAAGGAACTAAAATTCTTGCAGTTTCTGATGTTAGTCGGCAAACTGTTAGAAAGTCTAGATGCATTGTCTTGGAATGTGTTATTTTCTAAAGGTACTTTCAGCCATAGTGCCTCTTGTGAGCAGAGGTTCCTATCAGAACTACAACTTTGTTGTTGTAGTCTTAAGTAATCCGGCCATTTTTCATTGTGCAGTGCTTTGAAAGTATTTTTTAATATGTGAAAGTCCCTTCTGTTTTTCATTGTAAGCCATCCACATATTTTCAGGTCTTCAGGGTACTTGACATAGCGCCCTAAGACAAAGCTGGTGGCAGCGTATTGGCATTTCTGTAGACACTTCAGGTCTGAGGCATTTAGTGGGTAGAACACGACATCGCCGTAGTCCAGTTTCGACAGCATAAGTGATTCGGCGAGCGACTTTCAGAGATGGTATGGGGCCATGTATTTTAATTTCCTCAAAACGGCAAGTGTGGAGTAAGAAGAAGTGGTTATACTGTTCACATGCTTGTTCCAGCTCAGATGTTCAGTGAAGTGAATCCCCAAGAGATTGTGACTGTGTACATGCTCGATCTCGATATGGTTCACTGACACATCCAGTAGGGTGCAGTCTAAGTTATGCACTCTGGCTAGTTGTGCTGTTGATAAGAGTGCATCAACTTAGTTTTAAGGCAGTTAAGTGTGAGATTATTTGCTTGCGACCAGAGGCCCATGTTGTTCATAGTGTTTGTCATTGCGGCTTGACAGTTGTTAAGGTCCGACACTTTGCAGTGTCGATAGAGACTAGTGTCATCTGCATACTGGTAACATTTGGCGTTTATCTGATCTTGGAGGTCGCTGACGTATAATATGTTGAAGAGGACAGATCCGAGAATGGATCCCTGCGGTACGCCAAATTTAACATCAACAAGGTCAGATTGTTTATCATCAATTTGAACGAACTGTTTTCTGCAAGATACATAATTTAGCATTAGGAGCAGCTTGTTCATCTTTTCAATGAGTTTACCAAAGCGAACGGTGTCAAAGGCTTTGGAAAAGTCGGCTAGGACCATTAGCATCACCTCTCCATGTTTCATGGCTTTAAGAATGTCGTCACGTATGGCTTGTAATACAGTTGTGGTGGACTGGCCTTTACGGTAGGCTGATATGGAGTCATGTAATTCGCTTTTTCCGTCAATGTGACGAGCAAGCTGGTGAAATATCAAGCGTTCGTATATCTTCAAGAGGACGGGAAGGACTGAGATCGGTCTTAGGTCATTTTCAGAGGTGATAGTGCTTGTCTTCGGAATCGGACATATTCGCGCGACCTTCCAGGCGGCTGCCGGAAAGTGCCTGTGGCTGACGCATATGTTAATGATGTTCGTTAATGTTGGGGCAAGATCTTCAGCAACCATTTTGATCAACTTGGCAGGGATATGATCAGCACCCGCTGAGCTGTCAGTGCGAAGGTTACCAAGTTCATGGAGAACTGCATTCTGGTTGACTGGCTCAATATCAAACGCTTTCGGAGAGTCAGGTGGTAGGGATGCTATTAAGTTCATTATGTATTCAGGCGCGTCGGTTTCATCGTAAACAATTCCAGCAGTGCGTTCAGCTGTTGCAGCAAAGTGTTTGTTTAGCTAGCTTATTAGGGTCAAAATTTATCCTTTGTGGGGTTGGGTGAAGCACGCGATGAATAACTTCCCATACTGCCTTTGATTTCTTTGAAGACAGAGAGTTCTGAATGAATGATTTCTTTGCAATTTTAATATTCAACGGGTAATATTCAACCGGTAGTATTCAATGGGTAGTATTCGATGGGTAGTATTCAACGGGTAATATTCAACGGGTAGTATTCAACGGGTAATATTCAATGGGTAGTATTCAACGGGTATTATTCAACAGGTAATATTCAACGGGTAGTATTCAACGGGTAATATTCAACAGGTAATATTCAACGGGTAGTATTCAATGGGTATTCATTAACGGGCAGTATTCAACGGGTTGTATTCAACGGGTAGTCATTAACGGGTAGTTTTCAACGAGTTGTATTCAACGGGTAGTATTTCCTACCATTACTTGCAAGGGAATACCGAAATAGCGCCAATACTGTCTGTGTACGTTTCCAAAATGGTCCTAAAGTTGTCTATCGACGCCATGAGAGTTTCTTGCATAAAATTATTTAAGACATTATTGTCGGTCTTGTATTTTTTTAACATCCGTATCCCCCTGCATTTTGTTCAATTAAAATAATTGATTAAAATTTTCAATTTATAGTTCCTGGTCCCGGATTTTTGGCCTTCCTCACCCCCCTCCCCTCCCCCCATATTGATGGCATGAGCCCGGATATGCTTGGAATGGCATTTGGGGGCGAGGTTAGGTCTGCAGTTTTTGTTCCATTATAACGCTTGGGTGAATAGTAATCAACATATTATAAATTGTTCTCCAATTGCGTTACCTTCTCTCATTCCCCTGTATTAATATTGATGGCATGGACTCCGGTATGCTTGGTATTGCATGTTGATGCAAGGCTAAGTATAATTTAGCAGTTTGGGTTTGATTGAAAAATTTGAGTGAAAGTTATTCAACATATTGCAGATTTATTTTACCTTCCCTCCTCTCCCATGGTTTGATGAAATGGACCCCGCTATTGACATGGCCTTGTGCAATGTTTAAAAGTTTTTCAGTTCTATAGTTCCCAGTCTCGGATCGTCACCCCTCTCCCTTGCGTTTGATGACATATCATGGATCTCGTAATAATTTGCATGGCATTTGGGGGTATTGATGGACCTAAGTTTGTAGGTGAAATTTGGGTTCGACTTAAACATTTTAGTGAAAGTTTTTAAAAACAATTTGAGACTACACTAAATTCGAAACTGACAATGCCAACTCTGCATAATATCTAAAAAACACGAGGGGGGGAGGCGTGTTAATTTGACCCCCCCCCATGCCTTCTAGGGTTAATGTTTTCCTGTTTATCCCTTACAACATTTTTCCAAATCCCAGACAATAAATTTCCCTGTCAACGGCTGTCTCTGATTAACAGGGAAACAATACCTATGCAAACTACAACATTTTTCTCACTTCAATGTTTTCGACTTTCGGAGCAACTGTACTGGTTCAGTACTGGTTCAGCAGAAACGAAGAGTGGGTGCCGTCATAAGGGATTTTAGCTTTTCTGGCTTTTCTCCCTTTCCAGCGAAAGTCGACAAATAATTTCTTGCATTTTCAGTACACAACTTGTTTCTTGACATACAGATACGTTAACTAAGCACAAAAATGGTGCCGGCTCTTGGCTTGAAAGCGCTGCAAATTGTACATCGAATTCGAATGAATGAATTTCTGAATTGGAAAACGTGCGGTCTGTTTGGATCTATTGCTCAATACAAAAGCTTTCAATTTAATTTCAAAATCGATGTTAAAATAGAAAGTAAAATAAAGTTGGAATAAAAGGTTTGTGGAATTAACTCTATCAGGTGCTCCAGGCCCTGGGGGATACTCCCATAGATGCTCGTCGTATCATTTGGGGGTTAAAATGGTAATAGGCGTGAACGCGCACAATTCATAACTCTTGGGGTATTTAGCATCTTTTTGTGTGTCCTTTTAATTGCAAATGAAAACGTTTAGAGAAATTGTAGATCAGCCCTTCATTTCGGGATAGCTGAGGACGATTTGCAAACAGCTTTTCCGCGAGATCGATATCGCAGATTAAGAATAGAATATCTTAGGGATTTATATATAAGGGTTGAATTGAGCACCGATTAATTAGATTAACGTCTTGTAATGTGACTAAAAATATTTGAATTTGTGATACATATTGTGTTCGAATACGCAAGAGAAATCAATTCATTTGTATATTCTAGATCCATTTTAGTATTTGAATGGAATACATGTTTTGTTATCATATATGAATAGATCCAGTCATTCATAAGGCGTCACGGATTCAGTCATCCAAATACAGCTAAACATCGAAAGACAGTATTGGCTATTCACACTGCATAAATTATGAGCAGCGCATAACGCATATAAGATCTATAGTTATGAATAATTATCAGTTGCTCCAACGACAGCAGCGAGGAAGGAAAGGCCCAAGTTCAACCTGAGGCGAGCGTGTAATACCCGGCCGAGCAAGGCCAACAAGTTGAACATATTCCTGAACAACTGGATCCTCAACCGCAGCAAGCCGGCGAAGGGGAATTATAGAGATATAATTATTGCTATGTCCGCGTTGGTTATTACAGTTTTTATCGAGTTTTGTAGAATTCGGCTGGCCGTGAGCTGTTGCTAATGACAGGTGAAATGGAGGGCATGTGTTTTGAAATAGTAAAGAACACTGGAGGCATTTTGTTTAGACCAACAATCCAAGCAGGAAAAGAGATCGATTCAAAGCTACTGCTCCGATCTATTGCTCCATCCAGATGCTTATATTTAATTATATTTATTTGAACGCCATGTTTGTCAAGCCTGCGCGCGAAGCATGTTTTGGGCAATCCCGCAAAGGGTTATGGGAGGAAGATTATTCTGACAAAACACACAAAACTAATTCGACCGATACACAAGATTAATTTGACCAATGCACAAAATTACATACGACATACAAAATTAATTAAATAACGGTAAAATTAATTCCATAAATTTCTATTTTCGGTATTGAAAAATTAATTATAGCATCACACAAAATTAAATCATGGACAATAACAAATTTTAAAATACCCCATTTTGACCAGAACGGACCCCCATAGTTTTGGGACCGATTTAGTCTGGAATAAGGTGCAGATTTTCACTGTTTAGTCTGGAAAAGGGTATCGTTTCCTTTCCTTTTACAGGGTAAAATAAGGTATAGATTTTCACTGTTTAGTCTGGAAAAGGGTATCGTTTCTTGGAGAATTTTGTTGCTATAAAAAATTCTCTCTTTTACAGGGTATCGATTTTGTTATTTTTTCTCTGGAATTGCCGTTTTAGGACTGAAATAGGGTCAGGCCGGGTTTACGTTTTAGGGGTTGGACCCTTACTAAGAGTCAAGGAGTCAAAAGCCAATTTGGGCTAGTATACCCATCCGCCGGGATATTTTTCCGCGTGATGACAAACATTTTAGATATATAGCGCTATAGTATTTTTACATAGATACCAAATAGTAAATAATATACAATATAAATATCATTATTTCATTGGCCTTAATTTTCGGGCTGTGATCAGGGGATCTGAATTCGAACAAGTTTATATGGCTAATTTCGAGTGATTTTAAAAGAATCATGCAGGATAATGAATATCTGAAAGCGCCTAAACAGGCTGTGAAATTAAGAATTTTTCAACCGTCCCAATTGCATTTATTTAACCTGTCAAGAGTTCTTTTAGCCAGCCCGACAAAGTAACCGGCCCACGCAGATCAAGAATTAACAAGAACTCAGAAATATGCAATATGAACATAAATGTTAGTAACTAGACCAGGGGCGTAGCCAGGGGAGGGTTCCAGGGGATCCAGAACCCCCCCCCCCCCCATCTCCTATTTTTAACGTAAATATTGGGGAAGTGACAAACACGTTCGCTCAACGGCAACCAAGGCGTCTTCTGTTTGCGTAGCGTAAAAGCCAAGTCTTGTACGTACGTAATTACATTTCAACACTCCAACAGACAAACCATATGTTCACGAAATTAAACACAAATCAGTAACTGATCATTAGTAGGATACCTAAAATGTGTGCAATTCTACAATTGGTTTCGGCTCCATTAA
>JANSTR010117417.1:0-10535 GCA_025434805.1 Antipathozoanthus remengesaui | reverse complement strand
ATCAGGGGTCATCACCGCCACTAATGGAATAAACTTCAAGAGACAAACTCCTAACTTTGCCAATGGCTACTTCCACTGTTTTTATGGAATACGTTTGAGGACACCAAAATCCTTACTTTATCAGGGGTCATCACCGCCACTAATGGAATAAACTTCAAGAGACAAACTCCTAACTTTGCCAATGGCTACTTCCACTATTTTTATGGAATACGTTTGAGGACACCAAAATCCTTACTTTATCAGGGGTCATCACCGCCACTAATGGAACAAGCTTGAAGAGACAAAATCCTAGCATTGCCGAAGGTTACTTCCACTGTTTTTATGGAATACGTTCTAGGACACCAAAATCTTAATACTATCAAAGATGATAGAAACCGCCACTTATGGAATCTGCTTAATTCAGGAGACAAAATCCTTAACACTTCCAAAAGTTACCACCACCACTTATGGAATACGCTTGCAAATGACTTCAGCAATTACCGGTCGTACAAAATAAACATAAAGAAAGTTTATTTTACACAATTTGGTAAATAGTTTTTTAACATTTCTAATATTTTAGATTATTGGATATTTGAACACATTAAAATGTTTTAAACTAACTTATTATCATTATCATCAATATTATTATTAGTAATGTGTTCATCGCAGTTGGAAAGACAACTTTACCAGTCGTCTCAAAAACCTTACATTATTCAGACTTAAACAACATTTAAACCTCTGGCTCTGCGATCTCCGGTACAGTGCTCTAACAACAGAACTAATATAAGCTCACCGTGAGCTGGTAATTTATTCTGAAGTCTGCTCGAATTGCCTTTCCATTTACGATGATCACATTACCTTAAGAAATTGCCAGCGCAGTTAGAACTATTCATTTACACAAAAATAAAAACCTTTAAATCGTCTCTTTCGACGCCTTTTTGAAGGCCTCCAGAACACCAATCTATCGAGCATGTCGAGCCCACATTATGAACAAACCACACAATACTGCTGCTGCACATCCATCTAATTTGTCAAGAATCTACGCCGAACTGCACCTTTAATTTGTAGATGCTGCGTGGTTTACACTGGCTCTCCGTCGATTATCGCCTACCAGTACCATTACTCACATTTAACCCTATTCAGTTCCAAGCTTTTTTGGGGGGGAGGGGTGCTTCTATAAATTAGAATAGAATCTCCGGTATATAGGTAATTTGATATTATTGCAGTGATTAACATGTCCATATAACATCACATTGACATCATATTGATGTCATAAAAAAGAAAAATTGTTAGTTACAACTTCCATTTACTTCCTCTTAATCATTGCTGTGCACAAATGCTATATATATATATATATAATCTTGATTTGACCTCTGAACAGTGCACAAGACCAAATCCTTTTGATCGCGGTTTTGCATGGACCCATTTTGCTCTTCAAAAGTTCGTTTGTTCTCTACCTAGGCAATTCTGCGGACTCATTTTATCTGGTCCCGGGTGTAAGGGAATTTGAACACAAATCCTACCACATCGCCGGTCATTTGACCAGCAATCTTGTCCTGGGTAGGGAATTCGAACAACAGCGATTTCAAAAGTTCAAATACCCCGGTCCAGGGTCGCCCGGGGATGGATGTTAAAGTTACATAACTATTCTTAACTTATAAACTTATCAAGTTTCACAATCGAGCTGCTTGATACCTCCAATAGCGTATCCCATAGCCGGTCTGAGCAGTAGTAACCTTTTGAAATGATACAACAGCATCTCCAGTAAATCATACCTAATGTATCTTAACTTTAATAACTCGGACATGCTTAATCAAGCTTAATGCTAACAAAAACAGCACTCAAAAGTGTTGCAAGTCTCTGATTGCAGTTACCAGTATAATGAAAACACTTCTTTAGACTCGAGTAAAGTGTAGAACGGGGAATTTTCTTCGCAGTTACATGTTCGTTCGTTCATGCCACCAAACAGTCACTGCAGTACCGAGATTCAGCGCAGTAGATAAAATGAGGAACTATGAAAGTTTGATAAAGTTTCATCCTAGTTTCAAAAGGAACATCTTCGTCATTCTGTTCAAAACAGCAACATGCTGTCTGACTTCGAGACAAGTTCTCGGCAATTTGACCGTCATATTATAGTTTGCTGTCGACCATAACGCCATGCAAGTAAATTTACTTATCCAGATGTGTTAAATGAAGAGCAGTAGGTTTCTGTTTTCTTTCCAATGATATTCATTAATAGCTATTAATTTCTGTTTTTTTTATCGCTATTACCATTAATCTCTGAAAGAGATGATTATTGGACGGAGGTTCAGTTTTGCTGCAGCGATAATGAGTCAAACTTTCATCGTTTATACATACAAATATGATAATATCATGACACTTTAAAAGATACTGGTAATGTTAACATTAATGCAAAATTACTGAGTTAGAAATCACTTACATGCATAATTTTGATAATCATCGATATTATGACATTAATGCAGCACTTATCACTTGCACGTGTAACTATGAATACTATTTTTCACACTGCAAAGGCAGAATCACTAAATTTATACGATGCTTATTCAAAGATCAATTTATAAAGTTTTTCTCTGCATTGTAAGAAGCCGATGGCCTTAATTCTTTCTTTTCTTTACTTGCTTGCTCTTGTCGGGTATTTTTTGTCATGTTCTGTGTTGAGCTCTGTATCTGTAAGAGCATTAACAAACTTATTAAGAACATTGAGGATCAAATCGCCTGTAAAATAAAAGAAACTAAAAAAGGACAAACCGAGACTGAAAAAACTGGGTTTATGAATGCACTTTATTGTTTTGGTTTATAACGATTCGAGTCATTGCGCAAGCGCTAATTTGGAAGTTCCAACGACACTTTAAGATTTGAAGAGCTTTCTTTCGTCTTTACTTGTAACTTTGCTTCATATTTTACATATGTAAATTAAAAGTGCTTTATAGCTGTTAGCCTGTTTCAAAGCTGCTAG
This sequence comes from Antipathozoanthus remengesaui, assembly GCA_025434805.1. Lineage (NCBI taxonomy): Eukaryota > Metazoa > Cnidaria > Anthozoa > Zoantharia > Parazoanthidae > Antipathozoanthus > Antipathozoanthus remengesaui. The sequence continues at coordinate 7,579 of JANSTR010117417.1, read as the reverse complement.
CTATACGCAATCTCCGGCAACCAGACTGGTAAGGGCTCGGCCAGCTTAATCACTGTTCCGTTCTTCCTTCTTGACACGACCAACTGTGATTTCATAGAACGTCCTTCTTACATCGGCCTCTTTGAACTGTGTAAGCAAAAAGCAGAAGTGCCCGTTGTTCATTCACTTATTTTAAAACTCAATTTTCTTCTTTTCGTTCGCTTTTTTCACAGTCTTATAACTTCACCTAATTTGTATTTTCTTTTCATAGACATAGCTATTGTTACCGATAACTTTATTTTTTCCAAACTAGTTCTTTTGTTTTTCCCTTTACGTATGATCTTCTTCATTCAATCAATTTTCCCTTCCTTACTTGCTTACTGATGATGATGCTGTTTAAAAGGATAATAAGAATGGCCTTTTCATAGAGTACAACAATTAGCACAATTATAAACTTATATTTTTCTTTTTCTTTCGCAACTGCAGAATTTATTTAATCCTGACTCATCAATTTGTTTGTTAATTCATTTTGTTCACTGCTCTTCATTAATTTCTATGTTTTTTATATTTGTCATGAAAAGCCAAGACAATGTTGTTCTTCTCAAATTGTTGTTCTCTATAATAACAAATAGCAGTCCATCCAAGGGGAGGTTTGAACCTGAAACGTTGCTGTACATGCATACCAACCCGACTCTCTTGGTCTGACTAGCACAAGTTACAATTAGTACAAATACAATTTATAAGATGTAAAAAAAATGCCACGTTGAAAGCAAATTTCTTTAGAAAGAGAAGTTAGCGCTCCATACCAAATTCTTTCGCTTTCCTTTCAGGTGATTTTTCATGCTCATGTAGTTCAGCTTGCCAATCGATACAGCGCTTTCTGAATAAGCAACAAGAAGAGCGGCCACCAGCAGAAATAAAACTATTTGATTTGATTCAATCATCATTTTCATTATCTCGTTTGAGCGGGCACAATACCTCCTGCAATGGCTGAACGTTAACTGATCGTAAACTCAAGAAATATAATGTATAAATTTCTTTTTTATCGGTAACTTTGTGTCACTGATGTTAAACAAATTTGTCAGACAAATTGTGTAAATTTACATAAGATATTAGAGATATTTATCGGAAAATGCTATATTATCCATTAGGGCAGGCATTTGATAAAAGGGTTTGCAGTTTGTACAAATGTATGCATTTCTGTCACGAAATAATATTATCACTTTTAAATCGTTTTTCGCTTGCATATATAATACAGCACAGTTCGCTTTTGTTCAATAGCTATAGTTCTGAAGAAACCGCTAAGACTTTGATACAGAAATATCATAACAATAAAGCTGCTGAAAATAAATCACAACTGAATGATGTCCATGGGAAAATGAAAACAGCCTACATTGTATACTGAAGAACAAAATAGAAAACTCCACGAAACTAAAATTATTTATTATTTAAAATTATTCCAAACAAAAGAATGACTACTGCCAGGAATCCTACCTCACTTCCGTAAACTGCTTTAAGTAAAGACGAGCACTAATAAAACTGCGAGCAAGCAACCATAATTTCATGATTGAAATTGCAATATATCAGCAACAGATAATGCCGTGACAACATAGGATTAGTTCACTAGGCAATAGCTTAAAATTCAAGACGAATGCTACTTCCTTTTTGAGTGTCTTTTTGAGTATGAAATTCACCGAAAAAAACTTTTTGACAATTTAGGAAACGTTATTTCTATGCAATTAAAGTGGTTATCCAAAAGTAGCAAAGTAAAATATTTAATGGAAACGCAAGACGAACACTTGCATTTTCTTTTTTCAAAATATGTATACAAACTCTTTATTTTGGAAATGAGTTGTTAAAAACGGATATGATGAAATATCGGTAACCCCGCCTATTATCTGCCCATACATTACAACAAACAATATACGTTACCAAATTTCGAATGTATTGTTTACCTTTAAGCGAACACATGTCAAATATTGTTATTTTATTTTGCTCTTCTGTAGTATGTTAGCTTTAGCAATAGGAAGGAGGGGATCGAGAGTAGGAAGGATAGGAAGGAGGGGATCGAGAGTAGGAAGGATAAGAAGGAGGGGATCGAGAGTAGGAAGGATAGGAAGTAGGGGATCGAGGGTAGGAAGGATAGGAAGGAGTGGATTAAGGGTAGGAAGGATAGGAAGGAGGGGATCGAGAGTGGGCAGGTGGGATAGGAAGGAGGAGATCAAGAGTAGGAAGGATAGGAAGGAGGGGATTGAGGGTAGGAAGGATAGGAAGGAGGGGATCGAGAGTAGAAAGGATAGGTAGGAGGGGATTGAGGGTAGGGAGGATAGGAAGGAGGGGATGGAGGGTAGGAAGGATAGGAAGGAGGGGGTGGAGGGTAGGAAGGAGGGGATCGAGAGTAGGAAGGACAGGAAGGAGGGGATTGAGGGTAGGAAGGATAGGAAGAAGGGGATCAAAGGTAGGAAGGATAGGAAGAAGGAGATCGAGAGTAGGAAGATATCAGCAACAGATAATGCCGTGACATTGTTAATTATACATAGTTATCTTGTTAATTATACATAGTTATCTTGTTAATTATACATAGTTATCTTGTTTATTATACATAGTTATATATTAGATGTGAATAAATGTGAATATATACATGAGCGATTTAACAAATATTAAACAAATTCGTTATCAGATTATTCTGCACTTCTTTTATTTCTTTTACAGTATACTACTTAACAATCTTTCGTGTACTTTAGTAGATGTGACCAGCAGTTTCTCCATGCAACCTTTTACAGTTTTATATAGCTTTTTCAGTTGTCACATGACCTGCTACGGAAGGAGATATGGTTCGCCGGCTCATCCGCCATTGTTCTAACGTTCTAACATTGTTCGTCATAACGCATTCCTCTCAAATCCCGGCCAGTTTTACGGGACTGTTGAAAAATATAATTGGAAAATATATTGATATCAACCCTTCCAGATATTTAAAATCTTAACTAATGGAGCGATTACGTTGGAAATTTCAACTTGTTAGTTTTTCATTGTGCTAGCATGAATTTTGGCAAAATTTATGAACCATGAAAAATAAAATTTCAATATTGTCAGCTGTATATTAGTTGGATTATAAACTGGATGCCATCCACTTACAACAAACGTAGAAACGTCAAATGATCTTTATTGTGAAGCGGCTGAACCCCATCGCCGCTCGACATGTCGCCCTCCAAGGAAGTCGTGTACCATCCCTGATCAAATTGATTATGACGGACGGATTATCTGGTCTATAATAATACTCATTATAGTATTGGTGTGTTAGCCCATCCATCAAGCTGTACACATCTTTGCACCATTCGCTGCAAAATCCTTCACAAATTGTGAATTTTTTGTTCCTAAAGAAACACATACCGTCTTCCGTGGAGAATCGCCGTTCCGCAGAAGGCCGTTTGTGCAGTCGAGAACAGCCGCGACAACGATCAGAACAAGAATCATCTCACTTCCTCTGATGTTCATGTTTATCGCTTGCACCTCGTTTTTCAGTCTTCACTTCTCGCAGCTTCTGACACCAACTAACAAACTGTTCTTTTATATGTAAAGACACGCATTACTATTCTACTTTTCTTGATCGACTGTCAAAGGAAAACACCGATATTAATTATTATAGTCGCACGCACCACCTGGTTTTACCACTCCAGTATTGCTGAAACGGAACTGCACAACACAACATATAAAATAATAACAGATATAGCGACGTTTGAACGATGCCTTCGAACTGTTAAATGTGTCCTGGAAATCATAATTATCAGTTTATATTTATTTCTTTGAATTTCCGAGCGAAAAGGAGATTAGCCATTAGGTTGTTTTAATAATATAATAAAGTGTGGTTTCATTCTTAATCATAATTATTATAGATTGGTGCATAAACTGCTGTATTTTTCACTAATTAATCTGCAAAATTGTAATCGGACAGTTGGCTGTAATCAGACACCTGTAATCAGACAGTTTATTGAGCCAATCATTTTAACTTTTTTCAGCTAAATCCACCAATCACATCATAGATTACAATCAATATATATAGCAACTTAACAAATGTACTTTTCAGTGCAGGGACCTTTTTGGAATTTGTAACTCTAATAGACAATGTATCTACAGAAGATATTTTCCCCAATTGATGCAAATTTTCAAATCGCACTTCTTTGTTTTTCGGAAATTGTAATGATTATGAATAATTGGTAACAGGACTTTGTGTCCTCCAATTCAGTCTGTAATCATACTTGTAATTAACTCGTATGATTACAGACTGAATTGGACTTCACTCAGTCCTATTACCATTACTAAATCTTGTTCCAACAGTACAAATACAAAAAAACGGTTGATTTGTTGTAGAAATAAACTATTATTACCTCCATAAAAAGGCTGCTCACTATCGGTTAAACGAAATACAATTTACAGTAACAACATATAATAAATTATTATTAATACATCTTTTTGCTCTACATTATATATTGTTATATAGCTAGCGCATTCTCGACTCAAATGTGCGCTCTCATTGGCTAAATCCATGTTACATGGATGAGTTCAAATAAAATGTTACCCGGCTGGTCAACATCTCGAAAATTGTTGACTAGCCGGTGAACATTGCTGTCGTGCTGTCACATTTGAAGAGTGGAAAAATTTGTTTTGTTTTAATAATTGTGGTATATTTTTTAATCTATATAACAAACACTTAATGACTGCTCTCTCGGGAAACATCCGTTTTGTTTCCCTTGAATTTTCAATGTTTCCCTCAACTTCATCTCAAAAACATTGAGATTCTAAGGAATCAAAACAGATGTTTCCCTCGTGAGCAGTCATAAACTGTATATTATTTACCTGAAAAGTGTCTTTTGAAAATTCCCTGATCCCTTCTGAATCCATGAAATAAAAAGCAAAAACAAGTTACTACTACAGTAACTCCCCAATAATCTCACTATCATTTTCTGTCCCTGTACAGGATCCGTGGAGAAGGGGGGAGGCAGCAGGGGGGCATGTGCCCCCCAATAATTTTGTCACATGTGCCCTTAACTGTATTTAATAATAAATTTGAAGAGAAAAAGTTTAGAAAACAAACTCACTTGCTTTGTTTGTGGTTTTGTTTTATGCTTCTTAAAACTTAATAAAACAATAGCAAATGCACTAGTTTTGACTCAAATCCAAACCTCACTTGACTACCGATTCATCATAAGTTGAGTTGAGCTTCTGATGCTTATAAAGCACTTCACTGTATATACATGTAAATTCATGGCCATGTTATTACAATTACCAATTCTTAAAATGCATTTCAAGCAATTCAGAAGCTCAAATTTTCAAAATCTTCAGGATTTTTGAGTTTCCCCCTAGGAAACCTGTGTCTGCACAGCTCAATACTCGCATCTTTGGTGCTGTGGTAGTGCCCACCCAATCTAAAAATTGCTCTGCGGTCCCCCCTGTATGGCCACCATCATAACTAGCTATTTGAGACAAGCCTCTGCAAGAGACTAGCTCGGAGTTGAAAAGGTACAAATTAACAAATAAAACAGCTTCTCTTGTGCTCTGTACAGTAATACATGTAAAGCATGCAGGAAGTGACGAGACCCAAAAAGGAAGTGTAGGGAGAAATACGAGCCAAAGGTATTGTTACATGTATACGGACGAGAACCTTGTTATGCTATTGTAGCAGTATTTATAGGTTGTCAAGGGACAGAGTCAGTTCATTGTCGTTCTGGCTCACATACTGTTTAGTTTTAATTGTGGATGTTGTGGGCCACCACCGTGAAATATGCTGCATTGTGAGGGTGGTGAATGGTAAAATTTGAAACTCACTGCGATGCAAAATCCTTGATTTAAAATTCGAGACCAAGACTCTAGCTATTTCAGCAAAACGAGACTCAGAGATAGAAAAAAAATGAGATTTTGAGACTCTCTGTAAAACATTCTGAGATTTTGAGACTGAACCAATATTGTGCGAGACTCACTATTTTTAGGAACCATTCACCACCTCTATTGTGCGTAAGACAAGAATATCAAGAATAGGCATTCTTTTGCATGTACAGTTCATGCATAAAATATAAGTCTTCTCAAAATATTTACATTTTATATAAAAATTCTAACCATGCAAGGTTTCTAAAATCATGGGTTAAATAGACCCTTTCCCCCAACAAATGTAGCATTTCATTTTCTGGTGACCAACTGTTACAGACTCAAGGTCTTTGTCCCTGCAATTCCTGCATCATGTAGGTGTAATCATGTCAGCTCTGCACTTACCACACGTTTTGGGCTCTTAGCTGATGACGGAAGTCCATTTAGGATTTTTTTTGCATCAACTGACTCCTCATCTGAACATTGAGAGAATAAATAATCTTAGTCACAGTAAACCACCTTCAGTTCTTTCACCCTTTCGATCCCGAATACACTGATACTGTATTCTGAATTTAGAAATATCTTTTCTCTTTGGATGAACAGTGAAACTAGTGAAGAAAAGGAGAAAAGAGTTCGTAATCCAGAAGCAGAAACTGTAGTTAGTCCCTTGGGACCTAACCTGTTTATGCATACTGGAAACCATTCTGTATAAATTGTATTGTATTGGAAAGGAATTGTTCACTATCTTGGTTCTGTTAGCACTGGTTAACTTTATCTTGGACGATCATTCATATTCATGTCAACACCTTGTGGAATATTGAAGCCTAACTGGCTCAAGAGACCTGCTGCACAGTACAGCATACACTGTTCTGAACATTAGAGAGCCCTGGGTACACTTGCCCCTCCTAAGGATTTATATTGTCTGATGGAACTAAAAGTGTTAGCCAATATAAGAACAACAAAAATTGAATTGATCTGTAAACCGAAAAAAAATGCTAAGACAAAAGCCCATGCATACAGGTCTGGTGAATTTTCTTAAAAAACCTTGATAGTTCTGGCAAAATTCACTGTTCACCACCCCTTAGTAACTGAAACACTGATAATTATCCTCCACATAGTATCAGTATACAATATTATGAAGTGCCAAGTTATCTGCTGTGACTCACTGTGTGTAACTCCTTTGCACTTTCCATTACGTTCACTCTGTTAACAAAATGGAAAAAAAATCAGAATACTGTAACAATGATTTCCATAAAACAATGAACAGATACAAGTTGGAATCTCATATTTCAAAATAGATATTATCCATCATGATAACAATGTAAAATATGACAAAAAAACACAGACAGTTGTAAAATTTAGAATGAGCATTTTGCTCTACTTGAGAAGCATTTGTTTTGTACAGTACATTGTGGTTTTGAAGATGTTATAAAAAATATACAGTATGTATTGCAGAGCAAGCACCTAGTCATGCTCAAAATGTGCTCACACCAAACTTTCACCAGATTTATTGTTGCTGGGGGTGAGGTTGAGACATCAGTTAAAAATGGTACTGTATATTGAAACAAATTCTATTATAAATCATTTTACAAAACTCTAATTTATATATGATTACAGTGCAACTATCAACAAAATATTATTATAATTACTTCTAATATAAATTTTAATTGTTATTATTATATGGCCACGATAGTACGCGCGCTCTGATTGGTTCGTGATAGGTCTGTATTTCCCGTAATGC
>JANSTR010117306.1:0-11991 GCA_025434805.1 Antipathozoanthus remengesaui | reverse complement strand
CCCCCCCCCCCCCCCCCCCCCCCCCCCAAGAGACGACCGCCCGAGTGACGCTCAAGCGATTGTGGGACGATCCAGCCTCGTTATGAAGTCGCCATGTTCCAGCACGTTGTTGTTTTCATGCCGTGTGAGACGATAAATTTATTACCTGGATCATCCGCATCTTCTAAATACTACGCCATAGATTAGTTTGCCATGGCAATATTTTATTGACGTGTTAAGCAGCAAAAAATTGGTCATTTGACACTGACATGTAACATACAACTGTAGCGAAATCCAAAATCGGACTCGCGTTAAAATCTCAAGAATCCACTCTTGGGATCGCAATCGTAAATTGCTTTTTTCTAAAATCTAACTAATGACATTTAGAATTTAAATCCGGATTGGACTTTGTAAAAGGAAAGAATTGCAAAAGCAACCTTTTGCATTGTACGTGGATATGCAATCAAGCGAACTGCCTGGTCGGCGTCGAGTTATTGTTACAAAGTGAAAGATTTCTAGATAACTGACTAGTCGGTATAGAGACGTTCTGTTAGTTGTTCAGGCGCTGTCCGAGGCGTCAGCTGTCAAACTACGGCTTAAGCAATTCCTACTGTAAACCAACTCAATTCTTTTTCTCTTTCTTTTCTTTCCTTTCAGTAACACTAAATACCTTTATTCTTGCAGTTGTTCGTGTAATTGAATGGTTTGTAATAAGTTCAGTTCACATTTAAATCACTACTATTAGAAAGGAGGCGATATTGAAGTTGGTTGTCCTATGGAGGGTCACCGTTTACTGAAACACCGCTAATTATCGAGACTTTAGGACATTCCAAGCGAGTCCTTAGCGTCAGATTAACTGTTTTTCTGTTTGGTTTGGATACATCCAGTGAGGATGCTAATTAAAAAATAAGTTTTACTTTACAACGCCACTATTAATACTAATGTTAAGTGTCTAATGTTAAGCGTTCCGATTAAGGCAGTATTGTCCTGCTGTTGCCTGAGAATACAGAATCACCACTTGGCAGCACGAAAAACACCAACTTTTTGTTAAGTTGTCATACGATGAAACAAACTGCTGAACTTAGGTATCCAGTTGATTTCCGAGTTGCAGTTACGATGAATGACGCTAGAACTATGAAATAAAAGCCGTCCTTTGTGTTTTTCAGCATTGCGAGCAAAGCCAAGCCAAACAATAACAAATCGCGAACAAAATGCGCACACACGGCACAAATTACCGTTGAGCTCCACTGCCTTAGGGCGAAAAGATCAACTTCCGGAAGCCTTTTGCTATCACTTTGGGTTTGAGTTTGCTGGAAGTTCACTTCAAAAGCCTTCAGATTTTAAAATCTAGAGAAAAAATTTGCTTTGCTAATGAAGTCATCCCGCTTATAGTTTCCTTCAACCCTATCTAGCCTGGGCTTTTTTGTGCTCTCTCAACATGGGGGTTAAAATATACTTTTGTCTGATGACGTCACGATGACGTAACGAAATAGGAAATTTAAGCTTATTTTCAGTTTCTTGATAAACAATTTGACACATATTTACAATGTAAGGGCTTTATTAAATCAAGAATTGAAGAATATATCTTAATGACAGCTGACAATGCAATTAGGTTGCTTATTGACGTAGTAATGACGTCACATAATTGTCGACTATCTGGTATATTTAATTGTTCCTTCGTACTTTTGTAAAAATACACTATACTGCAAACACTCTTTATTCTTGAGGAAAACATATGTACGTTCTGAAACTTCAATTAAGTCATAGTCACGTGACCAAAATAATGATGATGTCATCAATATTGACAATAATTAATAATAATAACCCAAAATGCACTGCTTCCCATATAATACAAAATATCAATTTTTAGTATTACAGGGGTTTGTGCACACCATTTTCATCATGTATAAACTTTAATAATTGTCTAATGGCAACAAACTTACGAGTTAATTGAAACTGCAAAAGTGCCCTTCGAATTCATGGTTACCATGGCAACAGTACAGCAAGGGTGGGGCTAAAACACATGTCAAAATGTTCGATATAACATTTTAGGAAAAGTCGTGAAATTTAGCTATTCAAAACCGTAGGGGTTATAGGGTTAATGAACAATAACAAAGCATTCATCAAAACCAATACACACGAAATTGACAAAATTAACTATTTCCACGTACGTATTATTGAATTACACGCTGTGATTGGTGAAGTTCAGGTCGGTATGTTGCCGTATGGACCTGATCAGGCTCTCGAGCGATCGCCATTTACAAAGTTTGTCTATGGTTTGTAACAGAGACATATAGTCAAACAACTCGGTCCACAACTTCTTGTAAGGACTAAGGACTTCGCCCTCGGCTAATAAAAGGGATATATTCCCTGCTTTGACAAATTGCAGATCATAAGGTCACCGAACGGCAATCTCTGCAATGCGGCAAAGGCGACTTTGTGTGATAAATAAGTAATACTATTGTGATTCAAGAGAGGAACTCATATCCGTAAAAGTAGGGCGATTCAATGCTATCTCTTATTTGGAAATACGTTTACAGTTATATTCAGAAAGGAAAAAATTATGAAATGCTTTGTTAAAAACATTGTAATGTGACTTTATTCTAAATTTGTGGTAAAGTTAAAAGAATGATGTATTTTGAAAAATATACTCATACAGTATTACTCTAGCTGTGTAGATTGCATGCAGCAGTGAATATATTTCTGCTTTGTGAGTGCAAATTGTCGCTCAATCATTTCGGAAAATAGTTAGTCAAATATTGACAGGAGGTGCAGCCTATTGACAGTATTGTAATTTTCATGCGTGTTATGTGTATTTGACTAACTATATTTGTGCCGAATGTTTTCACATAATATTCCTTTTTAAAGGTATTAAGAAGAGAGTACGATTTCGAGCACGAAATTGCCATATTTTATGTCAAGATTGCAGAACATTAATAAGAAAATCATTCAGCGAAAATAAACTGTAATAGTCAGTTATATATTTTCAACATTCTTCAGTTTGTACGACTGATAGGATTTCAGGTCTCATAAAGATTGCTTCAAAATAGATCATGAAAGAGTCCGGTATTGGCTTTCTTTTGAAAATCTTTATATCGTCTTATTGTTAACGCATAAGAAATTAAAAAAAGATCATTGCATTTCTTGATATTTAATTTCGCATCATGTCACTTCAAATCACACCGTTGCGTCTTATAGAAGATTTAATATTATTTTTCAATTAAATAGAGGATTTAGATTATATGTAAATGGATTTAGAGGAAATTAATTATAAGTTTAAAAATAATAAAAAATACTTACAATACAATTTGACAAAATATTCAACTATTTCTACGCATATAGTAATTTTAATAATATTTTTTGGCGACTGTTTTTTGTTGCATGTTATAAGACGTTTTCTGCCGATTCTGTGGTAAATGTGAATTAGTCCTAGCAGCAACATACATTAAATGATAGGAAAATGTGCAATATCCAACGAATTCATGCAACGCAGAAACAACTACGGATGTAAAACAAAGAGCAAACATTTCATCTTTTATTACCATATTGAACAAGTACTAATTTGAATAGTAGAGTGATTTTATCACGCACTAATATAACTATAAATAACATTAAAGACACGGAGGAACGATTTTGATAACACCTGAGGCATTAATTACTGTTGGTCTTCGAATTGACACTGCTAAACTAAGATCAAAGATGCAAACACAAGCCCAGACACTTTCCATTGCCCTTAATTCCTCTAATACAACTGTGATTTTGGATTTGCTTTGTCCTGAGACTGCGTGGTCTCGAACTCAAAGATTGATCTGGTATGCGGTGATGTCAATCTTGAGTGTCTTTTCGCTGATAGGAAATGGATTACTTATCGCCACCATTTTGAGAAATCGCAACTTGCGGACAATGATGAACTCGTTTGTAGTAAATGTGGCAATCACAGACATGGTTTTCACAGTTCTTTCAACCTTTCTGATGACTTCCTTTTGGAACAAGACTCCTTGGCAAGATGGACCATTCGGCCACTTTACTTGCAAGTTTACACCATTCTTTCAAGGGGTCGTGATAATGGTCTCCATGTATAGTTTACTTTGGATTGCTATTGATCGCTTTTACGCTGTTGTCTTACCATTAAAGGTGAAAAGGATCACCCTTCGTGTGAGGGCAGCAATTCTGGTTTCAACCTGGATGCTGGGGACGCTAAGTTCCAGTCCGTTGTTATACGCTCAAAATGTGAGTCATGTGAAAAATTTAGCATTTTGTGAGCGCAACTGGGGACGCATAACAAGTGCCGCTAATGTTGATGATATCTACATGTACTTTTCATTTGTCGTATATTGGATCGCTCCTATAACTGCGGTTTGCGTTTTGTATTGTGTAATAATAGTGACACTTCACAAGAGTAACAGCAACGAAGATAGTTACTCAGATTCACTCCGTGATGATCAACGACAAGAAAGAAGAAAGCAAAGAGAAAACATCACGAAAATGTGTTTCACTGTTCTAGTCATATTTATTTTGTCTTGGTGTCCAATGTATATATATTATATTTTTCAGAAACCAAAAGGCAATGAAATGCTTGTACAATGCAATCGGAGCAAAACAGAGTTGCCAATTATGTTTTCAATATTCATTCAGTCAGCGATTAACCCGTGGATTTACCCGGCATTTAGCCAAAGCTATCGTCAGGGATTTCAAAACATTCCGCTGTGCTGTATAAACAGCAAAGCAAAGCCTATTTACAGCAATACTCATTTGAAAGCACGGCAACATACGAACACCTCTGATCACACGGGAGTTGTCAACGGCACAGTGGTTTCTGACAGCAAACTGTAATATTTTGAGCCATATAATTTCGCAAGAAAGCCGTACTGCATGTAGAAAGTTGCATTAAACTTCAAAATATACAATCTGAGGACTGGAAACTAGAATATCTGGCAAATCATTGCATGGAAGAATTAGACAAATCACACGAATCTTTGAAAAATGCAAATTGCAGGTTTCGGCGACTTGACTTGCAGTACTCATTAGTGGTAACTGACCTAATCGTAATTATTTATATATAGGATCTAGGCATACGATTTCAAGCAGAATCTATATTTCATCTCAACTGTAATACAAACATAAAATAAACAACTGTGTGACTGGAAGTTCCTTAATCATTTCTTCCCCGTCATGCACCTCCTGAAATATAATCCTCGTTGATTTTTGAAAAAATAGTGAACAATCTAACAACTTCATATAAGTATAAATCAGCCAGTTAATCGAATCAAATATGTATCATGAATCTGCACGGAAGCAAAGATTCTTTTAGAAATAATTGTTGAATATATAGGTAAAATATAAGTAATTCGACAGAAAGAATGCAAACTTAATATCATAATGTAAATTTCAACCCAAAAACAGTTGTTACAAGGCAGGGAGAAAATTGTGCTGTATGCCGGGAAAACAAGTATAAATTTGAGATGTGATTTATGATATTTGACCCATGCTCATTAACACAACCAGTCTACAGTTTTTCTCAGTTTTAGGATAAATAACACCTCGAGATTGAGTAAACAGCGTAGATGAAAGATGAGTCGTCTAAAATAGCCAAATATAGTGAATCATTACATTTTATGTTATTTTATGTCGCTATCAGTGTCCTTTAACAATGTATAAATTATTCAATTTTCAATGTATTAGAAATGAACATAAAAATTACTTTTCTTCTTTTATTCTTTGTTTGGCATTACTTTCAAATTTAATCCTTTTCCTCCCAAATTATTTTCTTCATTTTTATGATAATTCAGTGATAATAGCTTTTTTGAGAATAACAGCCCCTGATCAAACACAGGGCTTCTCCTTGCACATGGCCGAGGTGATCTGGGACTAAACATGCAAATAATTGCCATCTTGGTGCCATTTTGTTTTTAACGGCTCCGACGCTTGGCTTGTTTGCAGCAACTCAACTTCTCAACCAAAAGAGGACTCAGACCACATCATAAAGTGGAGTGAAGAGTTATATTTGTTCTGGATCAAAGAACTGACCCAGAGATAACACTTTAACCCTTTCACCACCAGTTATTTTCAGTCATTTTTATGATAATTCAGTAGCGATAGCTTTTTTGAAAATAGCAGCCGTTGATCAAACACAGGGCTCCTCCTTGCACCTGGCCGAGGTGACCTTGGACTGAAAATGCAGAGAATTGTTATTTTCCCACCATTTTGGTTTTTGTCGCTATGAAGCTTGGCTTGTTAGGAGCTGCTCCATTAAGTTTCAGCAAATTTTATAGATTTTCTCAACCAAAAGGAAACTCAGACAGCATCATAAACTGGAGTGAAGAGCTTTAGTTGCTGCGGATCGAAGAACTGACCTGGAGACAATACTTGCAGCTCATTCCTGCCGATAGTTAGCAGCATTTTTGCAGGCTACAGGTGAAGGTTTGGCTCAAGTAATTCCCCTTGAAAATCCTGAGTCTGGGGTACCTGTATTACTGCTAGGACTGAGTCTGAGGGTGTAAAACACCATTCTATGCCAAAGTTTGTGGAGAATTTGGCCAGGACCCCAGACTCTAATATAAATTTTATAATTGGGGAAAGGAATGAATTCTGGCCAAATTATCCAGGATATCCCATAATATGCTTTATGTGATCTTTAAGCGATTAATGGAATGAAGCAGTTGGGTAAGTAATTATGCATTTTCTGACAAACTGCATTAGATATATATTTTCTTGTTACTGGTATATAGACTGAATCAGAGCACAGATATAGCCCTTTATTTGGAGACAATATATTTGCTGTCAGAAAACATTTGGCTTCAAACAACAACCTAAAATTAAAGAAAATGGCTGAAAGCAAACTGAATCACAACAATTGTGAATAAAAATGTCACAGATGTCACACGCACGCGCACTAGAGTATAGCTGCCGTTGTTATAGAAACGTCATCAAATAACAGCGTTCGCGTCTACAAAGTGTCTTTTGCGTTGATCTTCCAAATAGATAAGAACTGCTAGAATTTTAGAAGTGAAAACGGCTTTCCAAATCGGAACAAATGCTGAAGGGATTGATCAGTATGGCGTCTGGCATAAGTGCTAAGTAACTGATGTGAAGGAAGAAGAATTTGTTGTGTCCTTTCCAGGATGGAAAGAACGGGATCGTAGTTTGAAGCATTATGAAATCAGACCGTTGACAGAACTTTCACGAAAGAGAAATTATGCCACGAGGTTGGTATAGCATCATAATTTTCATTTAATTCAGCCAAAAGTTTTAAACTTTCACGATTTGCTGTTGTGTTTTGACTTTCGAAATTTAGATATCAAGGTTTGATCAAAGGGTTTTTTTTTTCAGAATCAAAATCCGTTTAAGTGTGTGGCGAAAGAGGGGATGGGAATTGTTTCTTTTCGGCGTCAGGCTTCCAACTAGGCCAAGATTGACTGTGTGTATGGACATTTCCCCAAATCCCGGACCAACCAACTTGGCCGTTTCAACCAGAGATCATCTAAATTTGCAAGATTAGGTTGTTGCAGCAACTGCCACACAGCGCAGATTATGACATTAATTGCATCTGGGAAACTTTGCTTATTGAGCATGTCCTAAGCAGCGAACTGCTTCCGGGATACAGCACTATATTTCGTCGGGACAGGAAAGAAAGGATTGGCGGTGGCATTCTTGTCGCCGTAAAGGCGGGTATACAAGCCACTCGCTGACACGACCTCGAACGTGTCGTTGTTCAACTGATCAAGGCATATAACAAATCATTATCCTTTACACCTTCTACCGTCCTCCTGATTCCAATGCTGAAGTTGTACAACAGCTAAATAATTCTCTGCAAAACACCCCAGAGGTCACACCGAGCGTGTAGGGGATAATTTTTGGCAGCAGTTCATAACTGGCGCTACTCACCAGGCTAGAAATACGCTCGATTTGCTACTGTGTAACTGTCCTGTGGTTATTAGAGACGTTTTCTCCTTTACTCCTGCTCAATGCAATTTACTGACTGACCACTTGTTATCGAGTTTATGGTGAAACTGAAATTCAAACGAGCTAAACCAGTGCGGCGGAGAGTCTACGATTACAAAACGCGAACTTTGACGAACTTCGCCATTTCCTGATGCGCGTGCCTTTTGACATGGCTAAATCCGAAAATATTGATGATTTTTGGTTACAGTGGAAAAGACCTGTTCCTAACCGCAGTGGGTAAACATGTTCCTTTAAAAGTTATTAAAGATACCAACTTCCCACTATGGATTGATGGTCAGGTCCATTACTTAATCCGAAAGAAATACACAGCTCTGCGGAAAATATCGGTTAAACAAAACCGAGGCTCGGAAATTAAAGCTTCGTGCTGCTAGTCAAAATGTCAACTATCAAGTGAGAAAAAACATCGAGAATACCTATTTGAACTTGAATCGACCTTCAAAGAAAATCCAAAACTCTTCTGGAGCTACCACAAGGCCATGCTCCACCACCGATCCTAACAGAACACCGTGATTACATACAAAAATGTCTCAGCTAAAACACCGGTTGAAAAGGCGGAACTCTTTAATCAGTTTTTCTCGTCAGTTTTTCGCTCTCCAACACAAATGTATACACGTTTAGTTATTAATTTCCAAACAGAACTGACATGCAGCTAAACAACATCACAATAAGTGTGAACGAAGTTGCTAAATGATTGAATAACTTAGACACTTCCAAATCTTGCGGTCCCGATGAGATCATTTGATGGGATCAATCTGTCACCTCTCCACCAATGAAGGGAGACAATTTGAAGCAATTCATACAAAAAAACACACAGCCGACAATCAGCTCACCCTCTCCAGAGTATCCTAACTGCATCACAGTCAGGCACTGATCTTCAGTATCTTGTGCTCTGAACATTCCCAATACAATACGATTTTCTAATTTTATTACTTGTAAATATAGATACATATATATATATAAACAAAGATCATAATTATAATTATTATAAATATAGATTCATTTTCCTTTTACAATCACTTGCTTTTTTATATCGAAACTTGATTATAATTTCTCTCAAAGCATATTGACACATATTTTGATCGGCCCAATTTCTATGATACCTCTTATATACCAACAGGAAGCAATATTCAGTCCCCGCCGATGGCACAGCGTGCTGTTGCTGCTGAAGGTACATGTACACTTTTCAAAAATAAAATGAAAAGATTATTTAATATTAATCAAATGTGCTTTCTTATCTCTCTATTTTTTTCATGTCTGTATGCTTGTATATCAGTTTCTCTGTCTATGTGTCCATTTGTCCATTTGTACTTTCAAATAATATGTATTTCAATGCATGGGAAAATAAACACCAATGTAGAAACGGTCCTTTTTTGGATTTAACAATGCTCTTTATTTCCTCTAAAAATTGTCGAAGTTTTTTAGTTGTTTTGAAAATAACATTTATTATAATTATACTACCAGAATTACTATCAGTATACCGATAATACGGATAGTTTGGGAGTTACGATATCTTGAGGGTAAATAAGCTTTTTCCTCATCTTCCTGTATCCTAAATAGGGGCCGATCTCTGGGGAGAGGTACAACGACTGGCCAAGGCCAAACGCCAAGATGGCATACGGGCCAACCCTCCCGAAAAGGCAAAGCGGCGACAATATAAGAGCGCTGGAGGTTTTCGCCCTAATTCAGGACGAAAGAAGAGCATTCCAAAAGTATGATTTTCACTTTTCCATTATATTTTCATTACAAAATTTTAACTACCAAGTATTTGTTTTGCAACGAACAGCCCTGTTCCAAGATTGTAATGGAAATATTATCTTTCACATGCACAGGAAGTAACTGTTACACCGGTTGGCTTCAAAGATAGGCGTCTTGGCACCTACAAGCCAAAAGGACCCAAAGAGTTTGTAAGTATTAAAAGCAGTAACATTTATGTAGTCGATCAATCAGTTATTTATTCATTCATCTAACCGCGCGTAGCACCTACCGTATTGTAGGAGTTGAAACCAGTAAGAACATTCATATTTTTATAATAATAATAATAATAAGAATAAGAATAAGAATAAGAATAACAATGATAAGGATAAGGATAAGGATAAGGATAAGGATAAGGATAAGGATAAGGATAAGGATAAGGATAAGGATAATGATGACAATGAATGTATCCCCCATTTCAAGTGATCCCCCATTTCAAAAAATGTACCAAACACTTTCAAGCGGTTTAGAGAATTGTACCCCCCCCCCCCCACACCAAAAAACCCCCAAAACATCACATTCATCTTGATATTTTGAAATAGTAACTCACTTGCATGTGTATTCAACATTTCCCTGGACTTCTCCTTTTGTCGAATTCGAATCGAAAGTATTTTCTCTGGCTTAATAAGTCGTGTATACCTACATTTTGTAATGTCAGCTGTACTGAATTCACGTATTTATTTAAAAGTTTGATTCGTGCATCGTAGTCTACATAGAACAACCAATCCTCCCAATAATATCTTCAGTGAAGTAGATAAGATTTATTGCATATAATATAAATCAAATGCAACATTTTATTTAACTTGCACTGACTTTGCACAAAATTTTACAATGGTGGACCTCGACTAAAACCTATCTGGCTCTTATGCAACGGTGAATTACTTGTTTCAGTAATTCTGATTCCAATAATTAAGCCAAGGTACGCTTCTCAAACGGATTTTGTATGCCTAATTATTTGTTCTGATCATGCCAAATCCTACACTGCTTTTTTCTTTTCAGGTTTCCTTAATTGGTGTCGTTGGCTCCCTTACTTTGGAAAGCCTTGAAAACGCTATCATAAGACAGTTTGTCGGGTGTACACGCGAGGAGGGCATAAACGATTTCACAACATTTTATTTGCTTAAGACCTTGCGAGGACCGATAATCACTGCAGACTCCCAGATATCGGGAAAAAACTTCTATTTTTATTACCGTGCAGGTCGTGAAAATGTAAGTTTTATGTTGCTTCAGTGAGAGTGTCAATAATAGCTATTATTGACAACTGTGCTTTATATTTTGTATTCAAACCATAACTGGGACGTTTAGCTTTAGATTGCAATTTGTGTACTGAACTACCCTTCCTCAAATGCTGTTACAGGGATCAGACGAGGAATTGGATGAAGAATTGGACGAGCAATTAGACGAGGGACTACCAAGGCCATCAGCAACAGCAACATCGTTTGTAGGACCTGTCCCATCAGAACAACCAATTTCTGGCTCTGCTTCTAATAGTTCAAGGAGGGTCAGCCTTCAACTGAGATCAGCAGCAGTTCCAGCAAGGACGACAGCAACAGCAACAGCAACAGCAACAACAACAGCAACATCGTTTGTAGGACCGTTTCCATCAGAACAAACAATTTCTGGCACTGCCTCAAACAGTTGTAACAGTTCCGGGAGGGTCGGCCTTCAACTGAGACCAGCAGCAGTTCCAGCAAGGACGACAGCAACAGCAGCCTCTTCTATCTCTTCTGTCACAGCATCAATTGCAAGCAAGATCAATTTGCAAAGGAAGAAAAGGTCTATTATGGGGGGTATTTGTCAAAAGGCACCACCAAGTTTCCCAAGTGAAAACCCATCACGTATTCTCAATCTGGGGCGGTCAATCGCGCTGCCTATGTATAGTTTAGCAGGTACATATTAATACTATTATTCATTTAGCAATCATTTTTTACACACAAAGCGCCAACTAAATTTTGCGAAAGCAAAATCTGAGTAACGAGAAGGATCATATTTGCCAGGATTATCTCTGATTGTATAAACATGCTATACCTGCTGTTTTCTATGGCTCAATTGAGTTAGTTAGAAATTATCTTGGAAATCCTATCTAATACGTACATGCAATTACACCATGGAAGAGGGTTGGGAGGGGGGAGGGGGGGAAGCTTGTCGCAGTTTCAGAAGATGTCTATTGGTAACCTCGTCTCCAGTCAACCCTCAACCTCGTTCCCAGTGCCATCCGCGTGCCAAGGCCCCCGACAAATGGCCCTGGTACATGCTGAACTATCATGCACTGCCATTGGTCAATATTATCGTACTTCA
>JANSTR010117196.1:0-11993 GCA_025434805.1 Antipathozoanthus remengesaui | reverse complement strand
TGGGCCCGCAAAGCCTGCATGGATTGATTGGCTGGACAGATTCTTGAAAGATGGCGCCGTCGAACAACGAAGGAAGTGAGAGCTAATGTTGTTCTTACTGAAGATAATATTCCTGGTGCTAGAATACCTCGGGAATCTTTACAGCATTGTACTGTCCCTCAACTTAAGAGGTGGTTGTTGTGTAGAGGAGCTAAGGTGACCGGTAGAAAGGCAGCATTGATCGCAAGGTAAGCCTAAAATATACTCTGCTCTTTCCGCGATTTCGCGGAATTTCCAGGTTCGAAATATAGCAAAATTGTGTTCAAAACGCAGAATTTTGAATGGAGTAAGCATTTTATTATAATTTGCTGTCATGTACTGGCGTAAAACTTACTCAGATTCAAATTCAAAATGGAAGAAAATACCCTGGCCCTGCACCAGCTGTAGGCGAGTAAATTTCTTGCGATTCACGTACAAAAGTTCCTCAAGTATAGTTTTGCCTTTCTGCCTTAGATTCAGTTATGTCTGCTATGTATAAACCCGGTAATATTAAGAAATCAAAACGCTTATACGTTCCAAATATGAGAAACTTTGGGGAAAATGTTTCAGAGACAAAATCTATTTTTGGAACTGTCAAGCTCGTGGTCTGCAATTCTCTGCGAGCAGTGGCATACACAGAATTTACTTGCGGAAAATAGCTTTCAAACCTCAAATATAAATTTCATAAATCAACATAATTTAGCATTTCTGTCTTAGATTTTACGTCTCAATGTATAAATCTGATAAAATTAAGAAATCAAAATGCTTATACGTTCCAAATATAAGATTTTCATTTTGTGAAAATATTTCGAGACAAAACCTATTTTTAGAACCGCGATCGTCTGCAATTCTCTGCGAGCTATGGCATAAACAATGTATTTTCTTGCGGAAAAACGCTATCAAACAACAAACACATATTTTATTAAGTCTTGTCATTCAGATATTTTTGTTTCAACAGCAGAGAGCATGCTAAAATGAACTTTTCTTTGCTAAAAAACCATGTCGATTTCAATACAATTATTTTAAATTTAATTAATTAACGGAAGTTAATTAAGTATTGAAGTTTGCTGCTATTTATACAAACTTTTTGCAACAGACCTGCAGTTTATAGCTGCTTAAATTATTTTTTGCAGTGCATTTTGGTTACATAAATTGCTAGCGAGTAGTGAAAACGGGCCTTAATACAACATTTCTTATTTTCGCGACTTTTTTCCAAAATTCAAGTTAAATCGTTTTGGGCAAGGATTGCTAGCAAGAAAAATACAATAGAGAAAAACGTATAAAAAAACTCGGTTTCTAAAATGTAGCTAAATTTGAACTTTGTACCTTATCACAAAGTTAAAAAGGCGTTTAAAGTAGTCAAAAATTGCATTCATTTTTGAAGGTTAAAATGTGAATACATCTGAGCTATGTAGTTCGTCTATAAAATTTACCATACTACACTATTACACAAAATAATAGTATAACTGATATAATTACAGAATTCAGTTTTGTTCAAACACCTGAATTATTCACTATGTAATCGTACTTTTTGTCTTATATGTTATAAGTAGCGACACAAGCAAAATATATTGAAAAGTACACTATATTATACGACTATCTGTCGTCAAATTCTGTCAACTATTACTTTTCAATTTATTATTACTCGAACGATGTTACAGACCCAATTCATGTATCAGCAAATCATATTACCATAAGAGACTTGATATCATAATTTATGCATAATTATGCACATAGAGGATAAGGCAAGTCAATTGGGTTGTGTTGTCTTGATATAAAATAACTTTTACTCTCTCTTTTTATAATCAAAAGACAATTCATATCTCCATTCTTGCCTCTGTGTTTCCTCTATACAGCACTTAGTGGCCGAATTCAATACCTTAGGATTTGTTCAGTTTTTCTGTTAAAGAGAGTTACCCATGTCACGTAATATTACACTGGACATTACAGCCTGTTATCAACTATCAGCAAAGCACCAATAGAAACAGCATTAGTGACGTGCTTCTTGACATTGTGGCAAACTTTCAAACACTGAACAATTTATAAACCTTATAAGCCCAAAAAAGCCATTCAACCAACTAGGATATCTGTGCACGCACGAAGCAACAATGTTAAATTCCTTAATCATGGTGTGGTCTCAGCCCCGGGGCCGGGAGGGTTAGCCAACCAGCCCAGTCCACCGGTCTTAATTCCTGTGGGCTTGTTTCATCGACCAGCAAGATCTGGGTGGGCGAATATTAGGATTCCCATACTGAGCAGCGCTAAGTGTACCGATAATAACAAAAGTTCCAAATATCATTTGGGAAACGTGTCATGGCAGCGGTCGAAACTCAATGCGTCAAAAGTCACGCATTCCATCAGTTTTGCGCAAGAATACTTATAACGTAACTAGTGACAAACCACTAATAGTGCCAATACTACGTCCACTAGTATCCTTTCGCTAGTCAAACAAAACCATTGGTGTCTCAAAACAATCCAAGCCAGGGCTCTTGGTCGTATGGCATCGCTCCCTGTTCGATGTATGAACTCAAATGTTGCAATCTCGCCTGCACTGGTGCGGGCATGATAATATGACGTGGTGCGTGAAGCTCCCAGACCAACGGCGAGGCCCGATATGTCGAAGATGTTTCCCGATATCCCAAAGGGGATTTTCGGACTGCACTCAGTGGAGACGTGTGAAGTTCTATCAGAGCTTCCCTCAGTTCAAGGTATTATGAAAATCAAAATAAATTTTCTTTCATCTAATCCCTGAAAAGGATGTATGCTAGTGTATGAAACAAATCAGAATCAGTTGGTGTAATAGTTTAATGCAAGTATGTATATGTAGCTATAAAACTAGAATTATAGTATATGTATTGAATGACATTCCTAGATACACGATAAAGCCTTTCACAATGTAATTAGTTGGCTTGAGGCAGGTCCCACATATTTTCGACGGTGTGTGTGTTTACAATGTCGGTTAAGATATCATTCACACGTGTCTATGTCATGGTTTACTCGTGTTTGCTACTCAAATGTTCAAGAAATACCCTATGTTGCCAACCGAGCGATTTCTGTCAACGCCTAACGTCGGCAGGTCTGGCAACAAACCTCACAGTGGAAATCTTTTCGTGTAGAACCTCTAAAATGAAGGTCTTAGTTCGATTGCAAAACAACGTGAGAACATGATCTACATATATTTGGCAGGTTTTTAACAACATTTTAAACCGTTTTGATTTTTGTACCAATTTTACCAGAGTAACTCTTCCCTCATAATTTCTACTTTTCTATATAATAATTAATATTTTGGGGTACTGATGTGAGTGAAAGAACTCAGGTAAAGCATTTTCAAGTTCGCATCGAATTCACCATCGCCATATGCGCTGGCCCAATTTAGGTCCCGACTCAACGAGGTCTCGAAATAGTCGTCAGCTGTCAAATTCAACCGACCAATCACAACAAACTGGAAATGTTTCCCTGCTTGTTTGTTTTCATTTGAATTTCAATCAAATATTATCGATGCCTCTGTGGACAGAAATACCTGTAAGAAGTCAGAAAACTGTCTATATTCTTCAAATTTTGTAATGATGTGATTGCAAAGAACAGAAATCAGACCGATTTTCGTGTAGCGTCGCTGTTGCATATTTTATCGCAACGGTTTCTTTCCAGACGAAATTGCAAACGGTCATTGGTCATTGCAAACATTTCCAGTTTGTTGTGATTGGTCGATATTTGAATTTGACAGCTGAGGACTAACGGTCGTTTGAATTTTGAGACCTCGTTGAGTCGGGACCTTGGGCCAGCACATATGGCGATGGTGAATTAGTTAAAAGTAACAATTCTCAATAAAAACGGCTTATCTTATTCCATACGTGTGTTGTTTGCTCCTGGTATGGTTATTTTATCAATTTAAGTTGATTTTAAGCGGTTTTTTTTAAATCCCGGTTTTCCCACATAAAGAGACGACAAGGCCAAACACCTCAGTCGACACAGCCTGCCGAACGAAAACAAAAATCCCTGGCTAACATCAGGGGTCCCCTCAGAAGTTTGGTTGACAAATTGCGGTCTAATGCCCCCGCGAATCCTAGTTTGCCAACATGACGAGGTTACCAAGCCGAAGTCAACGGTCGTTGTGTCGCGAATGAAATGGACGCGGATCTCTAGCATCGTTTTATCGTTTCACTAGGGACACGAATAGCCGCCTGTCGTCGCTCGCAGGACTGCGATTGTGCGGCTAAAGAATTGAAATGAAAGATCAACTTTCGCCCTTGAATTCTGCGGTGGATTTGTGGCTGTGGGGACATTTTATCCAGGGATTTTTGACTTCGTTCGGCAGGCTGGGATCAATTAAAATCAAGTTAAATCAATAAAATAACCATACCAGTAGCAAACAACACACATATGGAATAAGGTAAGCCGTTTTTTATTGAGAATTGTTACTTTTAACTACCTCCAGCTATGTCTTGTATTGTAGAAAATCCCATACAAACCCTTATAATTCGACGCCATACACCATACGCCATACTGTGTTGTCTGTGTTATTTGTGTGGTTCATAGATAGAGCTTGGGCTGCCTGTGTTTCCTGTAATAAGTGTCTGAGGAGAAAGTTCCAGCTTTTCTAATATTATTTTTCTTTGGTCACAAACTAAAATTCGACAGAAAGCAGCATTGAATATATACATATACGGTTTCCAGCATAAACCTCTAATGCTTTCCATATTTAGGCATAATTGTTAATTTGGCCACACATGTTAAACAGGAAGTTCCAGTATAAAAGGAACTGACCAGGCCATTGTTCGGTTCATTAGTCGAGTGAACAACTCTGTCACAGCTGTGTAATATGCGAGGTTATAGCGCGCAGTATTTAAATTAATCACATTGAAGACAAAGGTGAAAGCAAGTGCGTTATCGACACCAACAAATACCATTTGCAACAAGACTGTTTGTCACAAACCCACAAGTTCTATAGGACTGGGGACTAGCCTCACTTTGAGGTTTTTAGGTTTTGCCGCCATCTTGAATAGTGCTCCGAGTGATCGAGTGTGTATTTTCAGTGTGTTGATTATTGGACCTTTCAGTTTCGATTTACCCTTTGGAGGCAGCATTTATGTAAGTAGCCATAAAACATCTTAGTTCGCTTTCCATTATTACCGTTCATCTTAAACTGTTACCATTTTCAACTTACATCGCTGTACTTAATAACGTGTCTCTTCACCGCCTCGGCGGCCCTCAGTTCTGGTTTCATCGAAAACTCAACACTGTTTGCAGCTTACTCAGTTCTATTCACTCTTTTCATGTATGTTTGCATTCTGTCTTCAACACTTAGAGTCTAGCGAATAGGTCTGCAACGCCTACTGTTCAGCGCATTTTAAATTTCCAATATGAGAAAAGAGGGAAGAGCTATTTCTTTTATACTGGAACTTTCTGTTTAAACTTTAATAAAGTTTGAGACTCTGAGTCATTCCTTTTTTATTTATTTTAATAACATTATATTTGCCCAACAAGTTGGCTTTAAACAGTGAGCAGTTACCAAATACAAACTGTCTGTTATGCTGATAGTTTTAGAGATAATATAGTTCCTACAGTCCTCTAACCAGTTTATGTAGAATAATAGATATCACTTTACATGATTTTCCATATCTTTCCCAAGCAAGTCCCAGACGTAATTTGAAATATTCTAGTTGAATACTCCACAAAGTACTTTCATTGTTTCATTTTCCAAACTCCACGACATTTTATCCAGCATAATTTTTTACAAACAGTTATCCGCTATCTATTTCGCAATAATTTAACGTTAGTTTCTTGTCCATATCTTTAATTGCCTTACTTTAGAAACGGTCAATCTACACGCGACATTGTATGCGACTCGTCTTCGCGACTTTGTTCTATAATATTTAAAGCCAGCGTGAACGGCCGTAACAGCGAAGGATGACGCGGCACCGGCGCGTCTAGACTTCACTCGGATTCCTGAACCCGAACTGCCACTATAGGCGTCACATTGATAGAGTATGATACCACGAAGAACAGCACTTGGTAGACAGCTCGACTGCCATAACGTGTTTCGGGGCTTGTCGCTTTGGAAGCCTGTCGAAAAGTAACAAAATTATTTGAATCATTGTAACATTGAGCATTCGAGTCTCGCTTTTTTTCATTTGATCAACCTCGATATGTTGAACAACAATATACAACTCATCAAAATCAATTTAAATACGGAGGAAAATATCTATGCAAAATTACATATGTTTTGTAGTGTAAAAGCACCAGTTAATCGGGCCGCATGGAACAAAATATTTGGATTTTATCAAGAAGTGAAACATTACGACCCACCACCAATCTCTATCCCCAACTTTGCGGTTAGGTACACAATATTTACCGACCTGCGAGGTATAACCGAGATATCCTTGATAGCGTTGGTGCGGCGATGTTCAGAAAGCTTCTTCCTACAGTTACAGCGGTGAGCTTCAACACAGCATAGTCGTAATTTAGTTTCTTCTTCCTTAGCCATCCGGTAGGAATGTAAACCTTGCTCACAGCGTACCATATGGGCCGGCCGTCGTACTGGAGGAATCCAATTCGAAGACGACTGACCGCTTCCTTGTAAACACAGTGGGCGGCAGTAAGCACGTGACGCAAGCTGATCAGCGTGCCCGTGCAAGTCCACGTGCACGAATCACCGCAGGAAACTATACCTATTGCCGAGAACGGTGTGTTTTGTGCCGTTGTGGTATCGATCTTCTTTCGGCTGTCTGCGCCAATAACGCGACGTTTATGAATTTCGAGCTTAGGCAGTCTGAAGTACAAAATGAAATGACTATTTAGTAATGGCTGACAACACTTACATGTGTTGTAAAATCTCTATTAAATGTTCGATTAAATCACACCCCCGCCATCTTTGAAAAGAAAGCGTGTCTGAGTTTAACCCTCGGGAGGTTGGGGAGGAGGGGATCAAATGGAACCCTCCCCCCCAAAGGTTTTCCGACCTAAAAATTGCAACTTTGAAGCAATCAAAACGAAACATTCAGTACCTGTACTTCGATAACAAAAGGCATTTTTCGATGTTAATTGGATGACGTCATCATTTATTGCGAAATTAATTATGCAGATTAGAGTTTGAATATAAAAACTGTCATTTTTTGACAAAGTTTGTTCTAAATTTTTCTTTTACACTCTATTCGTAATTATAATCCTATTTCAGGCTGTAAATACATGTTTTCTACTAATTTCAGGAATATTTGCTGAAGTTTTGCTGAAAATATAATTTTTGAAAATCCAAGATGGCCGCCAAAATGAAGCGGCTGCTGCCATAGCAACAGTTCCTAATTAAAACTTGATTGTTGTTATGAAAAGTAATTAGCTAATCAAAGCTAGCTTGTTATAAAAAATAGCTTGGTCGTCCTAGAGTTAAAGAAAATAGAAGAGTTCCTGAATTTATTTACTAAGTATCTTATAACAAAAACATGCACTGACTTCATATTGCTATTTCCGTAAGCTACACTTCAGAAATACCATTTTGCGAAGCGATCCAGGGTAACAACAACAGGCACTCAGCTACAGGTTATAGTTAGATTGGTAGATTATATTGTTTCAAACTTTGTATTAATTGTCGGCGAAGTCGCAACAGTCGTAGTGGCAGTATCGGACACAGTCGCTAGTACTGTAACTACCACAGCCGGTGTCATGCACAACTAAACTCACAGGTTGAATATTGCCATAATATTTATTGTGTGAAGTATATAGAGTAGGGTAGAACATCGTTAATCCTAAATTCCATATATATGTCGTGGCTGAAAGTTATTCAGTTTTACCTTGTTCTTTCAAAAAATTCAGAATCGGATTCGAAGACTTCATTAGGAACTTTCGAGCTTGTCCTTTCATCTTTATCATTGATAAATCCGACTTTTCTAACCTTAACCACGGTCAAGGTGCGGCTGCCATTGGACCAAGTGGTCTCATAACTGAGGTCTTTATCTCCATTTACTTGACTGTCAAGAAGTGAAGACGTCCTTAATTACAACGAAATTCAATAAGGAGAATAGTAAGGATGAGCTAAAATAATAATGATAGGGACAAGGTCAAAGGCAACTATAAGACAAGAACATGGATAAGGACAGAGACAGAGAAAAACAAGAAAAAGAAAATAACAAGATCAAAACACAAGAATAAGTGCAAGAACAAGCAAAAGGGCAAGGACAAGAAAAAAGACGACAAAAACACGGACAAGGATAAGAACAAGGACATGAACAAGGAAAAGAACAAGGACATGAACAAGGGCAAGAACAAGGACATGCTCACGAGCACGGGCAAGAACAAGAACAAGCTAAAGGGCAAGAACAAGGACAAGGACACATACAAGAACAAAGATATGGACAACG
Source organism: Antipathozoanthus remengesaui (assembly GCA_025434805.1). Lineage (NCBI taxonomy): Eukaryota > Metazoa > Cnidaria > Anthozoa > Zoantharia > Parazoanthidae > Antipathozoanthus > Antipathozoanthus remengesaui. The sequence continues at coordinate 3,624 of JANSTR010117196.1, read as the reverse complement.
ACAACGACAAGAACGAGGACGTGGACAAGAACAAGGGCAAGAACAAGAACAAGGACATGCTCACGAACACGGGCAAGAACAAGGACAAGAACAAGGACACATACAAGAACAAAGACATGGACAACGACAACGACAAGAACAAGGACGTGGACAAGAACAAGGACAAGAACAAGAACAAGGACGTGGACAAGGACAAGAACAAGGACAAGAACAAGAACAAGAACAAGAACAAGGACGTGGACAAGAACAAGAACAAGAACAAGGACGTGGACAAGAACAAGGACAAGAATAACAACAAGAACACGGACAATAACAAGTACATGGGCAAGAAAAAGGACGTGGACAACGACAACGACAAGAACAAGGACGTGGACAACGACAATGACAATGACAATGACAAGAACAAGATAAAGGAAAAGAACAGTGACAATGACAAACAAAAACAAGAAGAACGGGGGCAAGCACAAGAAAAGGACAACGATAAGAGCAACCGCAACAACAACAAGAACAACAATAAATGCAAGAATAAGGATAAGGACAGGTGCAGGGACGAGAACAATGACAACTGACAAGTTCAAAATGTTATTCCCCAACACCAAATTTAAAATTGTTTGAATTACGCCAGCATGGATAAGGACCTTTGTCAGTTGAGAGACCTGCTAAGTTTCTCAGACCGTCTTAGCCTTAGTAATGAAGCATAATTAAACCATACGGCACTGGTTTTCATACCTTGCTGCCTTCAAGGGGCCAGTTCTTACTAGTAAGGGAACTGTGATGAGTTCTTCTAAAACAATTGTTTTGTCACTTGGTGACTTAGCGATGCAAGCACTGAAACAAACCACATCCGTTTAGACAAAGAATCTATCTACCAATATAAAAATCAGCTCGTTGGTCTTTGCTGTAGGTTCAGTAGGCCAAAAAAGGCCAAACAACTACAGCCTCCAATGCAGCCGCCATATTTCCTCCACTGCGGGTTTCCTCCCTCGCGACGAAGGGAATAGGGCGCGCGGCTGCAGTGGAGTCTAAACAACTACTGCAACCTCAACAAAAGTGTAACTGCGTTACTTCAGTGAGAGCTATAATTGCAGGACAAAGTACATGTTTTGTTCATCAGTTGGTAACAATAATCATATTATTTCGAGTTCAGTTTGGAATTAACTTACAGTAATACTTTATAACAGCTACTTTGTAATTCTGTGCAAAAATGTGTAGTCCTCAGTGCAATTACAAAGTTAAGTTCTCAATTCCGATTGGATGAGAACCAATCTAAAGTCAATCCAAATACTACTGTGTCTATGACAACAGTAGAGGGAAGTTCAATCATAATTACTCAATGACAGATGACTTTGCAAGTTCCAAACAATTTTTCAAGTATATAATTAACGTTCTAGTTTTATACTGGAGGATTTAATAATTAAGATAATTAATTACTGGAGGATTTAATTACTTCCTCTCCTTTCCTTCCCGTTTTTTTTCCCACTAATTGGGTGCATTATACACACTACTCCCAAGCAAGATGAGTACAGTTTTATAACTGACTGTGAGGCACCACGCGGAACTGCCCTTAAAATGACCATCAACAGCAATTTTTTTAACTGTGTAAAACAAAACTAGAAGAAAGATAATTAATTATCTTAAATTCCAGATCTTTCCAATTTCTTCAGTAATAAAGTGTATAAATGCACACCACGCTGGTGAGCTAACGTGATTTCTTGCAATAGCGAGAAAGGGGTGATTTTACTAGAATTATGTCATCTCATATTAGTGCAGACAGGATCGTTCGTTGATGATATTCTTTGATGAAGGAATTTGAATTGGAAGGTGCGTAACTTGGAATATTTGGTACATTGAACAAGTAAACCTGAAATAATTTATTTTGCTATTGGATATTATACTTTCCCGTTTTCTTGTTCACTTTCAATTGGTGAACTATTTTCGAGAAAGGCAGTAGTTCAAAGCTGTCTAAAAAGACTTAGATGTTAAGATTGTCACGGAGTTGCTTCCCACTCTTTTCAGATAATTCGAGATATCCTTCGAATTACAGAAAAATCGTCAAAAGAACTTATGTATTTTTTAATAAAAGACGAAAAAGAGAACTGGGAAACACTTAGGGCGCGTTCGATTGACCCTATTCCGGAATAGGAATAAGTGGAATAAAAGCTTTGATCGACTAAATGAACTACTATTCCAAGATAGAAATAGAAAAAATAGCATATTGGTTTATAAACTCGTCCTAATTGTTAGTTCTAGATGCTCCGAGAATCTAGACGGATCCTTGAGATTTTATTCTTATTCCAGAATAGACGGAATAGGGTCAATCGAACGCACCCTTATATACATTAAGACTCTTTTACACCAGCAATTTTTGATGCTATTTTGGTTGATTTCCATTGCAATTTTTCTTGAACTCGCTTTGTAACTTAAAACAGCACCTTTAAACTATTTGCTTTTCCACAACGAACATTCTTAAATGTTTCGAACTTCCCAAAACTTGATGCAACTTGGCCGAAACAAAATTGCAATGGAAGTTGCGACATGAATTGCATCAAACATTACCAGTGTAAACAGGCGTTTAGATGGGAGGACGTATGTCTGAAATAATATTTTTCTTAACAGATACATGGGCTTATACGTTACAGTAGATCGTAACATGTAAAAACTTACAAAACCTTCTTGTCATTAAGGGAATATTATTAGCCAACATCTAGATATGGCAACTTCCTTTAACCACTTGAACCCCAGCTATTTTATCAGTATGTATCTTCTCACATTATCCAAGAAATCTTGTTTGGTTATGAGAATAAAGCACTGCAAACTATCCAAGACGAGGGGCTAAAATAAATTCGAGATCCCATGATATAGTTGGCAAGACCCGAAACAAACGGACTTTGATTCGTGTCCCAGGTACAGCTATTCAACACTACGCATCCCTCATTAAAACAGCATTTCACTCATTTCGAAGTAGTTCAGTTTATAATACAAGTATAAGTAGTTGATATGGCGACACGTACATTTACCCGTAACTCCTAGCGCGCGAAAAAATGAAAACGCTCATAAAAAGTACAAAACTGGATATAAAATCTTCAAACAAAAGCGCAAACTAAACGTGACAAGGATTCTTTAACATACACAATGTTGTACGTGCATGGATGCGTTTCTCAAACAATGGTCTTCCAACGTTAAGCTATTAACTAAGTTAGGTTCGCAAGGCATTGTGGGTAGCCGTCATCTTTTAATAGACAATTGCAGAAACGTGGGGGTCAGGGAACAAGTTGCTGTGCGCGTTGCTATCTGGGATCGCGTGGGTAGACAACTATCAAAACCAACATTGTGGAAAGCGAAGTATACTTATTTTTTACTCCATAGAAAGACACTTGGCAAGTGAGTACGACTCAACGTTTCACCTCCTTCGAAATGTGCCAAACAAACTGAAGCTCGCGCGTTGTCCGAGTTTATTCTCCGCACTCTCCGAAGTTCGGAATACGATAAATGCTTAGATACCACGAATTTCTATAGTTCTTTGTCCAAAGGGACACGTAACAACTTTAGGTTTCATGTTGGCAATCCGATATAGCAAGCGATCCCAGATCTATAGCACCGCTTGCAGCCATTTGTTTTCAGTAC
>JANSTR010117085.1:0-11994 GCA_025434805.1 Antipathozoanthus remengesaui | reverse complement strand
CACTCAAACTGGTGCCGTTACATGTAAATTTATACTTTTAAAAACACTCTATTGATTATAACAAATTATTGAGGCTATTGGTTTCCGTTCTATCTTCTCCTCTTTTCAAAATATATTATTTTATAATTCCCCTTACGTGTTCGTGACCTCCTTACAAATCTGTCTTCATTTAGGTGTTTATAATACCGAAATCACGCAACGATAGGTCGTTGATTCAAGATTTCGGACGAAGTGGTTTCTATTTTGTCGTGGTTGAAAGCCATCTGTATAGTGCTGTATTATAATAATTCGACAGTTTCGCGATCGCAAAACCCTATATTGCTTATAGCTGTATCCCTGTAATCAGCCAGTGCGGCCTTAGCGGAAAATGGCCGAAGGTGATCGTGACTCCTGACCCGATAAAGAACCAAAGCGCTACTCGGCATTTAATAGAAATAAATTTAAACTGAGTATTAAATGAACTTACCACAAGCAAGTTGCCGTATAGAATCTGTTCCTTCGTCTGTCATGAACGACAATCCTGTTTCTGAGTTCATAATGCGACGAATACAGCGCACGCACTCGAGCTCGATAAACGAATCCATAAATCCGAGGTGGCAATCTTTTCTCCAATTTTTTCGATCGTTTAGCAGCTCCAACGCTGAAAGAAGAGTTGTTAGTCCTCCTAGCTGTAGGAACTCCTGCATCCATTCGGTTGAACATCGTGAAAGTTTGTGATGAAGAGCTGAGAAGTTCTTTAGCGAGGGAACACGAAGAAACTTCAACGACAATTCAGGTGTGACTTGCTCAAAATTTCTGATATCAACTTCGACAGTATCGACAACTGCAACTCTTCTAACTTTGCCCCATAAATTGGACTCCATTTAAATGTACTTGAGCAAGCAAAGGAAATATATAAAACTCTGGCGTCTGTGACGGACTAGCGACTGTGGTCGCCGTTTAACTATGAATTTCAGCAATGACAACCAATACCTGGCAACTCATTCGTAAAGAAGTGTCTCGAGTTTCGTCATTCGAGCAAAACGGTAAACACACAAATCAATGAACCGAGAATTAATTGAAAACAATGTACCGATTTGCGAGTCTCTCGATAGTCTTGCTAAAACAAGCCGGCGATCCGGTAATATGAATCCTGTTACCTAAATAAACTATAAACTGATTTTTAACTAAATAAAATATTAGTTTTAAACTGTATATCTCCCCCATAAATAATACACCCTACTTGGAGGCAGTGTCTGAACATCACTGAGAACCGAAATGATACAAATTAGAAAATGAAACTTGGACGAGACTGAAAATGAAATAAATGCCATTTAGAGTTTCTAATTCAAACTCATGCAAATTTAATTTTCGGTAGTAACTGCATGAAAATCAATTTTTCCTATTTTGGCCGCACACACTCGCCTTACTAAACTGGGGCACAATTCAATTTATCGGGGCCTTTGATATTGTGCGATTGTGCGATCCCGCATAATTGGTCAAAAATCGCATCGGATCGCATAATTTGCAAATTTCCGCACAATCGCACATAACTCTTACAAATAACACAATATGAGTCCATAAAAATGGTACAACCTTGTGATATTGTTTTTGCGGTGCTTTATAATGCAATTTCACGGTAATTCACTGCCCAAAACATCGCAAGAAAGGACAAGAAACGATCACCATTCGAGTCGATTTGTCAACAAAAGCCTCCAGGCGTCCTTGCAATGCTTTGCGCCAGGCATCTAAAGTACAATCTCATTGGAGCCGAACGAAAACGATGGCCAGAGCGTTGACCACTCAGAATCATTGATATATTCTGTTCTTGTTCGCGGTAGAATAGTCGCTTTTTTGCGCGAATCTCGGACTTATCTGCTTGTAAACACAATGTATTTCTTGTCGTTTTTGCCCCATTTATTCAAATGGATAAATGTTTAGTAAAATCTGCTGGAATTTATTTAGAAAACAAGCTCATCCTTCACCTAAGATTACAGCTTTAAAACGCGCCAAAGGCTTCTCAAAAGGCACATTTCATGCCCAAGAAACGTGGGCATTGACCATTTGTGATTTGAGGAAATTCGTCATTGACAAACACTTGGAGTCCGAAACTTATGCGAGAAATGTGTAGAGGAAACCAGATGTCCACGCCGAAATTAAAATGTCAAGGCCTACCACGAGTGGATCAAAATGTGTACTGCTGTCTATTGCACATGAAGACAAACAACTCTTTTGTTAGAGAGTTTTTGAAACACGTGTTTCCAATGGTTGCGCAATTCTTAAGTGCGCGTAATTACGTGACTACTACTTGTTCGACGAATACAAAGTCGAAAGAGAAGAAATGAAAGAATGTTCTTAATTGATGTACTGAGTATCTTTGTAAGTGTGTAAAAAAGAGTTTTTCCTCCCGCTTAGAGCCTGTATAATAGCTTAAAAAGAGCTGAAAAAATTGCATAATTTACCGCATAATGAGTCCTGAAATGCCGCATAATTATATAATTTTGGATTTTTTGTCGCACTTTATCGCAGGCCCTGATTTCTTGAGCAGGGCAGCGATCGGTACATCTTGACAGTTGAGGCCTGTAGCAAATCCAACTCTTGCTTTGTCTCTACGTTATGAAAAAAGCGCGGGTAATAAGTTTCATAGACCTAGTGATAGTGAAACGGCCAAATTTGGAGCTCTGAAATACCGAAACTTAACCCAAGTCACAATTAAAACTGCAAACTATACCATTGGTCATTCTCATGCCATGAAATACTGTGGAACTATTTATCGGCATGGATCACCAACTGAAGTTTTGAACTTTGAAGTTTACTTCCTTCTTTAGTTACATAACTAATACTTGAAGGTACATAAAATAGAAACTATAAATAATCATGGCAGTGCACGTGCAATAATATCAAAATAGTGAAGATAAAATAGTGCATATGTTATAATTGATATGTGCAGGTGCTATAATCGGTATGTTAAGCAAGTTTAGTTCAGACACACTATAAACGTTTCAAATACAGATCGAGGAGGTGTCATAGAACATATGGCTGGGTATAGACACAGTTGTTAAATGTTTTAGCGATGGAGCATTTATTATCTGTTCTGGGAGCCTGTTCCAAACTCGGATAGTACGGATGTAGAAGGAGTAGCTGAAGTTGAGAACATTACATTGTGAATGACAGTACATGCCATTGTGCCTTGGGTTAGGTATGACTACAGGAGGAAAGGGAATGCCGACAAGACCATTACGTATCTTATAGAACACGGATGCCTGTAATGTTGTGCAAGTCATAATGGTCGAAGTGAAATAAACTGGAAACAACAAAAATAACTCAACCACCTAGGCGCTGTGGACACAAAATGCATTGTTGTAAAATGTATCAAAATTCCAAATTGTAAATACAAACTGGACTCACAATCTGTGGCAAGTCGCGCGCGTTCGTGATAAATGTTTGCAGTTGTAAGTGGTATGATTCTATCAGGCTATGAATGTCAGTTAGCAAGTTGGCGGTAAAATTCGAAAGATAATTCAGTCAGAACTAAAGCAAAGAAGAATTTTCTAACGTGGCAGCAAGTGGAGATGCCGGCCACTCAATCTTGAAACCTGCCCCGAGTTCTCTTGTGCGAGACAGTGTCATAACATTACAACATCAAACCGTTTACAATTTACCAGCGTACAAACTACAACAATAGAAAATATGTGTGAAATTAAATGGAAATTCTGAATTCACCTTTGCCTCGCTTTGCGAGAGAGTGACTTGACCCTTGAACTAATTTGAATTCTTATGCATTCTATAGTACGTATACCGACTTCACAAATTTCATGAAATTTGCTTGTCTCCAACCTCGAAGGGAAAGGCCCGTTCTCTCTCTTAACCGTCCAATATTTAGACGGACCAAATCGACGCCCGCTAACTTGAAATCAGTAGAATTGTACTTTTTATATCATTATGTAAAATGATGTTTTTTTTAGCAGTGTTACCTTAGGTTTTCACGCTGAACGACATATCAGTGCGACGACCGACTTGAAATTTGCAAAATAGAATGTTCTTTGGACAAAATGGTTCATCTTCTTCTTCTTAGCTTACTGTCAAAATCAGAATTACTTCTGCTCCCTTTAATTATCTTTTATAGGCACTGCGCTCGTGATATATCACTGTACTTTATGCTTGTGATAGTGCATGTGCGTGCACGTACGAGTCGCCGCATTTTCCCGCGCGCGGAAACACCGTGTTCCCTCAGCCTCGACCCCATACTGACCGTGTCTAACCAATCATGGCGAATGTTATATCAAATTTATACTCGCAGTAGTCCCGAGAAATAAATGCATCGTAGATGAAGTCATGTAGTACCTCAGCCCAGATGAAAAATAATGTGAACTAGAAACTGGAATTAAAATTTATCATATTGAGTTTTCCTATCTTTGATTTATACGTTTATGCATGATTACATGTATTTGGAATCTTTGAATCAGTTGAACCTTGAGTGAGTTTTTTAATTTAAGGTTTCAAAACTCTCCAAGGATCTTGCTCTTTCGAATTTGGAGATCTTTGTCTCTGCATTGTAAATTTCCGTTTAGTTTTAGACCCTGTTGCTGTATCAAAACAACTTGCATGCTACATGTACATTTTTCATTCTACTGCTGCTTTCAACTGGATTAATTGCTCGCAAATACACACAACAAATACAGGTTTAGCCAGTTATATAACAATGAAGTACTTGGTGAAGTGCCTGATCTGTGATGGCCTGATTAATCCAAATACTGATGATGTGAAATCATTATTCAAATAGGGATTACTGTAGTTTTGCATATTCAATTATTGGCTAAAACTTATTATCCAACTGAACAAATTGAAAATTCTTGCCGTTGATATATGATTTTGAAATTAGCAAAAGGATAAACTGGGATTAACTCCACCAACGCCTATGTATAATAAAATAGTTTAAACAAAAAGAGAAGATTAATACTTGTCCGATGAAATTCATTTGCACAAAATCTTGATAGCAATTTGTTGACATTCTGTTGTTAGAATAAACCATGAAACCATGATATTTCTTAACACGTGACCACATTAAAGATAGCAACAATAACATCGCAAAGTTTGTGTTTTTAAAGCTGAACGAGAACAAATGACTCGATAACAAACCGATATTGTGAATCGGATGTGCATCAAAACAAACATGGATTTCAACTGAGGCGATGATAGAACGGAAATTTATCAAGAATGCCTTTTGTTCGACAGATTAGTATCCAAAGGAAATAATCGTATGCCAAAGCATGAGCAGAAGTCAAAGAAGTTAAGTGAAGCAGATACTCGCAGACAGACATTAAACTGATGTCTTTCTCTTTTACTAATTTCATTCTACAACAATAAGCAGACGATTCCTAAGTGTTCAGTTGCATTCAGCCATTCGTATATTTAGTATTAAAAAGGATAAAGGTCACAAGATAAGTTTAGTTTATACTTTTATAGTATTCCATTCCTGGATCTGCGATTCAAAAGTTATATCCTCCGATCAGATCGTGCAGCTGGCTGTTTGCGGGCGTAAAACTGATTATATTGTTAACTCTGAAACAAAAAAAAAGTTGTGCTATTCATGTATGAACTGTTGCTGGTGATTAATAATTTAACGCCAGTTTTTTATTAGCCTCGATAGCCATGTATTTCTGCTAAGAAACGCAGATAAAATTAATGCTGATAACATCTGGTTCTTTCACTAGATAGCTAATTTATTAGAACAGCAATAGCGTGTGGTGTTTTGTTAAAGTCATTATAAGATCTAAACTTAATTACTTGAGTAAAACTCACGCGACATTCTCACGGCATAGAGGCAGACATACCTTTTGCAAGTCGATTTACGGATTTCGGGCTCTGTGTCATGTATTCTAGTCCAGTTTTCGAACTCATCACCGCCTTCACACAACGCACACATTCCAACTGCACGAAGACATCGCTGAATCGCGCAAAGCCTCTATCACTTAGCTTTTCGATAACTTCAAACAGTGCACCCAATCCGTTTATATGCAGAAACTCTGTCATCCATTCTGGAGTGCAAGTTTCAAGTTTCCTGTTAAGGCTTGTGTAATTTTTAAGAGAGGGTATGCGGAGAAATTTAATGAACAGTTCTGCTCCAACCTCGTCGAGGCTTTCAATGTTGTCTACATTCAAAGCAGCGCAGTCTTCGCCTTCGAAAATTCCGGTCGACTGAGCCAACTTCTTCCATTTTGTTGCCATTTTCCGCTCTGAACAGAACTTTGTTCTTCTCCAGCTCAATCTCACCGTACTTCGCCAGAGGCCATAGAGAACTGATCAATGTGACACCGCTTTCAAGGAAATCTGATTTCCAAATGGAGTAAATCCCGTATCCTGGAAGTAAATTAAGACTTTTTGTACATATTTGACCAAGTAATGGCCACCTCTACCACATAATCTTCGAAACCAGAAATAATATGATAATCACCTAGAAGCTTGTCACAACCCAGAAATGACGCGGATATTGCTTGAAAGACTCAAGTGTTTTCCTTTAGAATATATCAGCGCATGGGTCACGAACTGATATGACCCGCATTATACATTGGACCCGACATTTTTAAATCTCATCCTGAGTTAGTCTCCAATTCTCTCCGACAATGATAGGCGAAAATGGATTTGTTTGGAACAATTGCCGCAACCTCCGCTTTGTTTCTGACTTCAAAAGAACGAGGACTTCCACGTAACCACCTGTGTTCTAACTTCTGGTCTTTGAATTGCAGATGGCCACTTCACATCTCTTCCAGACGAATCTTGTTTACCAGCTACTTGAAGTGAATAGGGCAGCATTTGTTCTGCCAGTTCTCATCTTGGATACAATAAAGAATGGGGAAAAATTGATAGGTGCAGGTCAAAACTTTGCATAATAAACAAAGCATTCATTCAAGAAATTAAGAACATTAAGTATTCTATTGATGTTCTGCGTCTTCGGCGTTTAGTACGTGTTGATTATGTTTATATAATAATTAAAAGCCAATTTCATCGCATTTTACTTAATGGTTAGCTGATGCAAGGCAGTTTAGTTTGTAAATTATTTTGTTGGTACAAAACTTAAATACACACACAAAGAAAAACTTGGCAGTCTTGTCACTTTTCAAAACAAAAGACCCCCCTCGGAGCGTCATGTACAGGGACAAGGGACCATCGCCAAAAAACATAGGAAACCGCGGATAATGCACGAACTGAACGCACCCTGAAGTGATTTGTCCAGCCGTCTATGATGAATTGGCACAGGTAGTTGGCTAATACATACGATATGCAAATCAGTATCAAACGAATTTATAGCATAGCTTCCCACAGTTAGCCTGAGCTGAGAGTTAGTGCATTCTGATCTGATGCCGTGATGGAGTTGTAAAAATATAATAATTTCTCGTCCCGGCCCGCCTCCTTTTAGCTCGCCCGCTCCTGATTCTTTTTATTTTTATTATTATTTTTGAAGATTTTTAAAAAAAATCTATTGTCTTATTGATTTAATATTCAGGTTTTGCTCTAAAATATAAATGAATAATTACTAAGAATTGATATAAACGTCACATCTGATGAAACACTACGTGTATGTACATGTATATCACAGTGAAAGTTTTCTACAAACTGTACATCTTTACATAGTAAAGTAATAAGAAAATGTTCATTGTCTGCCTAAAATATTTTGGAAACCCAAAAAAGTCTTAACTGAAGCTAGGTTTTTGCACCCGTAGTATCCATAATGTGGTCATATAAATGGCTTGGAGACTATTCTGAGTAAAACCAAAAATAGAACAACTTTCCCGCCTACTTTTTTTGACGGATTCGGAAGATAAACTAATATTTTTTTTTTATTTCGCGATCGACTCTATCAATAATATACTAACTCTAAACTTGAGCTGTATGTAGGACGCTATGCTGTTTGAGAACTTTGTAACTGTATGGGAATAAATACATGTTTTCTGAAACCCTAAAAAATTGATGCAAAAGGCACAAACACAGTTTTCTTACTTAAGTTGTTGTTTACTTGTGTCTTGTCACTACAATATACATTCAGTAGAGGCGATTTGACTTTAACACTGACAACTCATGCAGTTGTCTGGATCTAGATCAGTTTTCACCAGTAATGGCAAGTGCTAGCCAGTCAAAGTACTTATTTTGCATGAAACCTGAGATTTTATGACACTGCTTTATGATCATGATCCAGTTGCAGGTAGCCTGCCTGCAGACGCTAATTCTTCTTCGCACTGCGGGGGGCGTTCCGAAAAACACTACCAGGGCGAAGGAGAATTAACGTCTGCAGGCAGGCTAAGTTGCAGGTTTGCCGCATCAGCAGCATGCAGGGCGCAAAATATGGCTGCCATCCAGTTGCCAAAATGCAGGCCAAATCTGGGAACTGGCATGCAAAAATGTTTTTAACAGTGGAACGCCGATACAACGAAGTGTCAAAAATACGAAAAACGTTGTTATAGTTATACCGAGGTTTTGATAACAGACATCATGGTATCATGGGCCATCCTTTTTTGATTTAACAGTAAAATCGGGACGGTATCAAAACTGCAACAGAACAATTTTTTAAACAAATAGCGTACAGTATTGGCTATAAAGGGTTTCATTTCATGTTATTATGATAAAATAGTAGTCTACTGTGTACTCTATATTTGTTCAGTGATGTACGCGCAGTAAAAGTTTCGGGGGTAGAAGAATCCGATATTCAATATTTAACTAAATTTTCAAATATTCAAACTAAATTTTCAAATATTCAGACTAAATTTTCAAATATTCAAACTAATTCAAAAGCGATATTTAGTATCTATCCCCGAAAAAAAATGCCCTCAGTATGTTTTGTTCTGCTCCGATGTTAACAAGAACCGAAGAAGTCCCGAAGCTCTTGTATATTAAATGTATATGCACAGTAGCTCAGTCTAGAGGGCGAAGATATTTTTCTGGCTGCGACTGAGGCTATAAGAACAAGTAAAACTCTGAAAATTCCCGGTGCAGTATGTCAAAATACTTATACTTACTTTGTGAACTACGTTATATCGGGGTAAAAAATGTGGCCTCGAGGACCCAAAATTTGGTTTGTTTTTTTAAAACAGGGACTTCGTAATGTCGGGGTTACAGTGTATCTGGGTTGCAATTGTCAAGAAATGTAGATGTCATTCCCTGATTCTTTTTCCTATTTTGCAGTTTCATTTTTCAAATGGTTCTATGATATTTAATCAATGTGTCAATAATGCAAGGAAAAGTACATTTCTAGGTTCTCGTTAGTGCACGCATGTGTTTGAGCCCCACACCAAAAAGTTCGTCGTTCGTTGCGTTTTACGGCTTTGTATACAAAAGATACAATGAAAACAATTTCTGGCAGCTGAAGATGATTTTTTGTGAGAATATTTCGTTTCAGTTTCGTACCGAAGCGACGACTTCGACTTGTCTCGTTTCTGGACAATAATACTGAAGTCATTGAGTTGAATACTAATAAATGTACTGCATATCGACTTTATCCGGGAGATGTTGCAATTTTAGGTTTTGAAATTCGGTGATGAAAAATGAAAGTTAATCAAAATCCCTCACCAATTTTCTGATAGCTAAAAATCTACTTCCCCTGGCCTAATACGTAGGAAGAAAATAAAGTCTTTTGAATGCGAAGGACCACACGACGTAAGCAAAACTGAAGTACTTAGTCAGTTGACTGGATATCGGATCTCTTGTTTTAGAGATGCATATAAAAAACATCACCTGGTCACTCTTTTGTACCTACAAACAATGTCTGAAAGCAGGGCTACTGTATATATTCACAACAACATCAATTTTGGGCAGGTTTAATGGTAATATTTCGTGTAACAGTACTATTCTTTATCAAGGCCGCAGAGCCGTTAGGAGTGAAATATAATTATTCACTGAACACAGACAAGCGCCAACGATCCCACTCACGCAAACGCAACAACCGCAACAACCGCAGTACCATCTCATTTCTCATCGACGAACCACTCTATTTAAGACACGCTTCTTATTTCTTTCGAAATACTTCTCACAAAAGACACTTCAAGTCAGAAACTGAGCTCGTGTCGCTTACCTCATACACAAAGGAAAAACGTATCACCGCTTGGCCTGAACAAAAGCGACGAACATTCAATGCAAACATACAAACACTGAGCATGTATCACTTATAGGCTAATCTGGGTAATACCGTAAAAGCTCTATTGAGTCCCCGGGGACTAATTTGTAGAGTAGGGGAGAGGGGAGGGTTTTTTTTAGAGAGCGGGGCTTATTAGAAACTCGACTGTCAAAACATCAGGCTTCTGAAATCTCACCAAAGTTTACAGCATATGGTATAACATATTTGTTAGTTTACTTTCATCTTATGTGCGAGTCAATTCCAGCTGTGAGCACCATCGCACTTTGTAATAAACTTGTCAAGTGCAAGTACAAAGTGCGACAGCTATTTTGGTTAGTACAAAGTGCCACAACTTGTTAATTACAAAGTGCGACAACGATTTTAGTTACAAAGTGCGACAGCTATTTCGTTACAAAGTGCGACAGGTATATTACAATGTGCGACGGTTATTACAAAGTGCGACAGGTATTACAAAGTGCGACAGTACACTCGGGCTGGGATTTACTCGCACATTCATTAGTAATGTACTGATATTTAGCCTGTATCTGAAACTCATCTACCAAGACAGAGAGTATCGTAGTATACATAGATTTATATATTTTTTCATATCATCAGATCCCAGGACTTTGTGCACTGATATGATTTCAATTATATAGCAAAGAAATGTTGAAAAATGTCTGTTCAATCATTGGGAGGCTTTGGACTAACCTATCTAATTAATTCAATTTTTAAAATGTCTTGACTTATCAGTTAATAGCAGTATGTGTCTTGTCGATGACAATGAACTTTATAAAGTTAATACCAAGACATCCACCCGTTGCAATGCTGCCGGTTAATTCGTTTTTAAACGTTTTTCAAACACTAGCACTGCTCTGCGCTGCCGTAAATAATTTGCGGTTTCCCAGATTTCGCATGTTTGTTGCCCTCAACTGTCCTGTCAAATATCTCTGCTGGTATGATAATCCTGTTGAATTCAGTTCAGAAACCTGGTTCTCTATGATGCCGGACGGGAGTGCAGTTACAACCAAAACAGCTCTTACTCCGAATATCAATTCAAAAACTATTGGCAGCAGCGGGAAAATAAGGCTTTTGCCAAACTCAGTGGGCAATATGCCCACAACGTCTCTCCGTTCAATAGTAGCATAATTAAGCAATGCGTTTGCTCATCTTTTAGCTTTTACAATATAAACTTTTTAATCGCTTCTGTAATAACTAAAATGACGATACCTTAGAATAACGTCAAAAATCAGAATTATAAAAACTAAAATACAAATTTAAATACAAAGTTTGCCTTCAAATGGGTTTCGCGCTCAACCAATCACCGCAGTAGTCCACAATTTGGACCGTCCTGACTACTGGGCCAAAAAATGGATTGATGACAGATTCACATTCTCCTCGCTACCACTGACCTTCTGCCAGCGACCCTCCTAGCTCCTCTCTTAGGCATTGTGCACATCGGCCATATGCGCGCCTTTCAAGGGCCACTACAAATATATAGCTGGGCACGAGAAAGCACGGGCGGTGACACAAGCTGTCTCTGAGGGATGAGCGAAACTGATGAACGAAACGGTTTTCCCCCGCATATTATACTTCTCTGGGTCACTTTCGGCCTTTGTAACTGTCATAGACAGAGTTGATATGTCATAGACGTACAGGGTAAGATAACATTTTACGAAAAGGCGAACTCGCCAGTTTAGTGTTTGATGTGTGTATTTAATAGTAGCAGCTGACTCAAGAAGAGCAGTAATCCAAAAATAATTATGTAAAATTCTTAATTAGGAAAAATAAAAATTATTTTAATTAGTCATAAACAGGGTGTGCTTTATACCCATTTTTTGTCATAAACAAGGTCAGAGTTTGACAATATGGGCGGCACACCCCCACCCATATGAAGTGGGAGTACCCCCCCC
>JANSTR010116974.1:0-11994 GCA_025434805.1 Antipathozoanthus remengesaui | reverse complement strand
TCCCATAATAATAATTTGGGGGTGTGTAAAACAAACCCCGCCCCCCCCCCCCCCCACGTCCCGGGGGATATTGCCGGAATAAATCCTTTTTTTCCCCTCATCTGCTGAAGGAAGCGAGCAACTGCCTTAGGACTCATCTAACTAGTTGTTCACACTCGCACTAGTTCCGATACAGAAACATTTAAAGTACTTTCCAATCCTCTGCGCTTTCTAGTCCCGCAGAGAATTTAAAGCAACCGTATTTAAAATGTTGATAGATCGTATTTCGCTCTTCTAAACATTAAATAATTTTCTTAACTGTCAGGGTACTACATGGTTAAAGCTTCAGACGGCGACGCCAAATCATTTCTTAGTCACAAGTTTAGGACGAGGACACTAGCGAGAAGGGAAACTGGTCCAACAGACCCTGGCGAAGAGTGTTGTAGAGAAGGATGCAGAGTTGAAGAGATTCGAGAATACTGTGGATTGCTATGAGCTGTCGCCACAACTAACAACTAGGAACATATATTACCAAGGATGAAAATGAACTGTGTAGAATGACAATATTTTCAAAATTAAACCCAGACGTAAAACCAGAACACTCGACTATTTTAAATAATGTTCTCAGATTTTTTTTACTTAGCTTCGATGCGAATGTTGTCAGTTTATTTTGCATGATAATCAAATTTAATAGATTGTGTAAAATAAATTAAACACGCTCTTTTTTGTTTCTTGGTAAATTTTGTAGTTTTAGTGGAGCTTTCACAGGAAACCAATTCAGCGGCGGACTTTCCAGGACATTTCTGTGACCTTAAAGGACCCCTATTCTCAAATTGAAGGACTTTTCGTACCAACAGAGAGCAACCATAACTGAACTATAAAATATAACTAATAAATTCGTAAGAATTGAGTTCGAATCAGACAGAATCGGCAAAAAAAGCATCTCAGCCTTGTATTGGGGTTTCTGTTGTTGTTGTTGTTGTTGTTGTCCTATTTTCAAGGAGTTTTCAAGGACAGAATGCCAAATTAAGTCATGGGTTCTGAAGGTCTTGTCGGAAAGGGAACTAACTTCAAAGACTTCAAGGACGGTGCCTAACCCTTTTGATATAAATGTTAAAGGATCGGTATTTGAAACTCATAATTTGAACTTTTCAGCTGTCGAAAAAACATTCAAAGTATTCAAGGATTTAAGACTTATCAGCTCTTTTTTTCAAGAGTAGAACAATTAAACAAGTCGAACACAAAGCGTTTCGTATTGGCCACTTGCCCCTTCTCTCCTCTCCACTGGAGGTACAAAGTATGCACAGTCCCGAAATAAAAACAATATTTTGCTTACAAATGTTTTCAGAAAATTGTTTTCTTTTGATTTTTGTGCAAATGAACTGTTAGAACTATTTCTGGACCTTCTATACGAAAAGGGTGGTTTTCAGAAATGGGTCTTCTACATTGGTAGAACTGATCTTCTTTATCTGACTGTACAACGATATTCTGCACAACACTGGGTTCGGCAACATGTCGCGAGTTTTTAAATTTGTTTCTCAAACTCATTAATTATTAAATGTATAAGTTAAACTTTCCTTGAATTAAAATAATCAAGCTAAGCAAGCTTTCAACTACTACTGTAGCCTTGTTTACGCGCAGACTGGTGTGAAAGCTACGGTCGACTGGGACGGTTTAGATGCTGCCCGATCGTGCTTTCACACCAGCCTGCGCGTCTACAAGGCTACAGTAGTAGTTGAAAGCTTGCTTAGCTTGATAATTTAATTCAAGGAAAGTTTAAATTTATACATTTATTTATACCTGGACCTCTTGAATGATGAATCTACACGAGACAGTCATTAATTATTCATGTTATTTCAGACCAGTCAGAGACAGAGCCATTTGAAACCCCGTCAAACACTCGTTCGAGTGTTACACCAAGGGTAAAGTTGTTCTTAATCAGCATATTCCTAACGATCCTGCGAGAGTATTCTATTCAGTTCTGTTGTGTGATGAACAATGCAATCAACATGTCTATTTGGATCGAGTGACAAGTTATTTCAAAATTCGTACTGAGCAAAACTGGAAGAAATCTGTTTAGGAAAAGAAAAACTAATGAAAATAACACAAGTATTTGGCGAAAATAACAGTAACACCATGAGTGCGGAGCATGAATAATATTTTTTATAGTCAATACCATATCTACAACAAATACTATATACTAGTTATGCAATGATTTCGAGTGGGATAGCATGACATATGCCGTGTGTGACTTCAAAAGACGTGTGTGTATACAAAGAAAATACAAGTGATAAGTTAGCATGTTCGGCCATGTTCCACGGCATCCCACGAGAATGCATTACATAACTAATTTTGGTATCCTTCGACTGAGAAATGTCTATTCCAATTGAAGAAAGTCATTTTTTTGTTTTAATGAAGAAGAATTCTAGATTGTGTGGTGCCGATACATTCGCGCCCTTAATGGCGGGAAACCGTAACTCACGCGCGCGTCATGGCGGGAAAGTACACTGAAATGGCTACCTGTTGGATAATAGGGAGTTTAAGCAACAAGAACGACAACGCCAACAAGAACGGCTGCTGGATTTTTAAGATTCTGTTTTGTTTTTACTTGTTCATGTAATTTTCTTGATTCTTTTAAGTTTTTCATGATGGTGTGCCTTAATTTTTTGACTTTGTTCATATTTCGGCATTCTCGTTATCTACGGAACCCAAAACGTTCTGTTTTTTAAGATGACGGTTAAAAAGAGTCCAGCTGGCTGAATTCCAACGTGCAGCTATTGTATTCTGTAATTAAGTACATTCTTTTGTGCCGTTCTCGTCGACGTTTCTGTTCTCATTGCTTAAACTCCCTATTAGCTGTTGAATACCGTTGAATATGCAACGTTCCTGGCTTCTGATTGGCTGTGTTTTCTTTAGCGTGGGATAAAAATTTTCTGCATTTTCAATACTACATCCTTCAATTGTTTAAACCGAGAATCCTTTTCGTTGCCAATGCTGTTTTCATCGCTGAAACACTCAGCAAAAATTCATGGCATACCTGCACAAGGGGAAAGATCCCTTTCTTTCTATTAAAAAAAATAAAGATAAATATTCTTGATTGTTTTCCTGAAAATCCCAGTAGGAGTGATTTCCTTGATGACGGTATAGTACCAATTTATGTACTGTTATTTGTACATTAAATTAAGAATTAATTGCAATTTCTTAATAAGAAAATTCATAGTTCATCAACCAATCAGAAGCCAGTATTTTCTTGTAGGTGTGGCCGTATTTTATTTCGCCCAACCTGGGCAAAGCTTTACCTACTTTCGAGCATGCAAACCAAGCCAATTACAACTAACTCCTCCAGACACTCAATGAAGGACTGTCTCTGTCTGTCCGCCCAACTGTTACAGGTTCTGTATCTTTAAGCCAAGCCAATTACAACTAACTCCTCCAGACACTGAATGAAGGACTGTCTCTGTCTGTCCGCCTAACTGTTACAGGTTCTGTATCTGTAAGCACATCTCCAGTATCGGCTGCAATAATTTCCTGAGGTATTAAAGTATAGAATTAATTTCCTTTGAACTTACGTATAGATAATCAAATACAATGATTTCATATTTCCTACCTGCCGCTGTTTGACAGAAAGTTTCCTTTCACCATACAATGACTGCGACCTGAGAACGTACGCTGATCCTGGCCGAGAGAAATGAGCCTGCTGGTTGGCTGCTATTGGGTGACTTTCTTCAGCTTGATTTATCTGAAGTTATGTACAGAGAAAAACATTGAGACAGTGCTACAACCCTCTTGATACACAGCACAGAGAGATCCAGCAGAAGCTGTTATGAGTTGGTCTGACCAAGTAGGAGAGTATGGATACCCGCAATAGCAACACAATGCAATAATACATACCTCTCATTAGCCGAGTGCGAGATCCATACGGGCAGTTATGGACTGAGTTTTTTCCTTCCTTTTGTTACCCAAGCGGAAAGCGTGAGGGCCATAAAAATTGGGAAGGAAAAAACGAGGATCCATAACTTACTGTACAGACCAAGCAAACAAGGCTAATAAGATATCTATTATATGGCTTTGTTGAAAAATGTAAGCAAGCTTTGTAAATGATGCTCTAAGTAAATAGTTTTGCGCTCGAAACGTCAGCTTTCTTCCAAATTTACGGCGCGGAAAATTGTTTTCGTCAACCCTCGGTTGACTTTATCATACGTTTTGTAAATGATGGCTGCTTAAGAGATAGAGGTCCGTACGGCAACTTACAGACCTGAAAGTGACTAATCAAAATATTATATTTCCATTTCCATTATTAAAATAAGTTACATGTTGCTCTATATCTTAATAGGTTGGCCATTTAAATTACTTAAGTTTGTTACTTTCAAAGAATATAGATTACCAAGAGTGGAAATGCTTAGAGCCTAAATTTACCATTAGGTTTTCTAGTTCGACACTACGCAGGTATTGTTAAACTCTGTGTAGCTTTCACTCACTAACAAACATAAGCTGCAGCAATGCGCAGTAGTAAAGTGGTGAGTGTCACTACTGAAAAAAAATAAGCTAATTAGCATAAGTGCGAGCTATGAGCACAAACTCGATCCCACGGCCTCTCCTTTCTCACTGCCAAGGGGTTGATATGAGTACCGAAGAGCCCCTAACATGCTTCCTCGAAAATTTTTCATTATGCAATTTATAGCATTTTCAGGCCAGAAGCAGTTTATTACTAGAAATTGTAACAGAAAGCAAAGTGCTGCAAGTAACCATGTATAACTTTAGAATTTTCTTCTGTAAATGGATGTTGGTAAGTCGTCACTTGTTAAGCCCTGGCCAAACGTAGATGCAAGTCAGTGCAAGTTTTAAACTTGCGCTTCGTTTGGCCACCAACTCAGGGGCGTAGCCATGAGAGGGTTCCAGGGGTACTATAAAGAAGAAGATACATGCTCTTTTGGAAAGTAAAGTCCAGTATGAATGTCTAACATAAACTATGAATTGATTTGGCAAAGTTCATGCCATTACATGCTTCACATGATTCAGTTTGCAGGGCAACTAATTTGAACAGACTTCTACCACGTTTTGCACATTTGTAAAGAAAAACTGTGAAAACAAAAAAAATTGAGTCAAGTGCTTTTCAGTGGTCAAGGACACTAACCAATTTTTTTTACTTGGCCTTATCACTCTTCGTTGTTTCTTATTAGTTCACAAGCTGGTGATATAGCCTGCTGATTACTGTTGAAAGTGATGGAGATTTGTTGTAAATGAAAGAAAAAATTATGATTATGTTTACTTCTTGCACTATACAGCAGATGAAGTCAGATATGGGAAGTTTGAAACCCACCTCGACTGCTCATCGGAATGAACTTGCCATGAAGCATTCATGATCAATGATGACAGAGCTTTACAGCACATGGAATATCTAAAGTTTTCTCGCATAAGTTTGTATTGGTGAGTCAGTTCTATAGGTTTTGTGGTGAAAATTTAGACTACATTTGATTGTCTTGCTGTATGTGGCAAAATGTTAAAGAATTGTACATAGCCAGTTAGTGTATTCACAAGACCACCTAACATTTGAGCCTTTGCAGTGCTTTCTAACACAATTAATAGTTTACTAATTTTGCTTGCTGATCACTGGTATTTTGGGCAATGCCAGTATAATGTGAGGTAATTGCTGTTTTAATATCAAAATGTGACATTTTGATGACATTTTGATAATGGCAGAAGCCAAAGTTGACAAAAGGTTTTTGCTGGTAATGGCATGTTGATATACTGCTAGAGTGATGAGAGAAAATTATACTTTCGTTCTTCTGAATGAAACTGTGAGTGAATCATGTATGAATCTGACTAGCAGTGACACATGCAAGTTGTACAGCCTTACATTCTGTACTGGTATTGTCTGTACTTTTAGGTTGTGTATTAAAGAATAAATTAGATGATTGAAAGAATATCGATATTTGTTGTTTTTATGAGCTGAGACTACAATTAAATGCTGCCATTTTGAGGCAAATTTTGACTGTACAGTACTTAACATTGGCAGAAACATGTTCATATTCTCAAGTTAGAAATATGTTCAATTTAGGACTAAGCTCTTAGAGTTGCCAATGATGTGAGTGAAAGGATGCTTTTCAGGCCAAAATAAGTAAATGTTTGAACCAAAGTGCCTTTGTTTTTTAATTTTTGCAGTTTATAATCAGTGCGACATGGCTTTGCTGTACCTGCTGACCACCAAGAAGAACTCAAGGTATGAAGTAACCACAGTTAGTGCTTATACTATGTACAATTTGTCTCCTAGATGATTTTGTGGCTTAAGTCCTCTGCAAACCATGAGTATTTGGTCATCTAAAAAGCATGAATATACTGTATTTGACCAAGTAATAATTTGCTTATGTAAGTGCCCCCTCCCTTTTCAGATGAAAGTTCTTGCACAAGGTTGTTTTGGAAAACTTATTTGGCTGATATGCTGTGGAAATCTATTTTGCACCTGCTGTAACTGATAACTGTGGACAGTGTTTTTCTGATAAATGCTTGTTATAATTATTTCGATTCAAAAGCATTGCAGGAGGCTTGTTTTATGGATATCAATGCCAGTAAGTACGGTTACAATTTGTGTGTGCACATGCTTTTTTCACCTATTGGATGTTGTCGTCATCTGGCCGTGTCACGCTTGGGATTCAGATACTTTTATTAATAAGTAAGCAGTCGATCGATCACACATGTATATGAAATGTCAATTTCTTCACCCTTATGGCGAAATAAAGTTCACAGGAAAATTAACCATTTAAATGCCCAGAAGAGGTCCACTCACAAATGTATGAGTTCAAGTGCCATGTTTGATTTCCGAGATGATGCAGGATACAGTAGATGGTGGTCGAGAATATCTAAACATTGTCTGTGAATCTTCCATGATTTAGTAGAAAAATTGTTGAATATGAACTGCCTCTTTAGCTTATATAGCGGTTGTGCTTGATAGTTTCTAGTACTACACAATTTTAGTGGCTCCATGTAGTAATAATTATTGTAATGCAACAATAATTGATTTCCAATAAATGTACAGTTGATCTGTACTAAAACTATACGAGCATATTGCTGACTTCTTTAAATTATTAATATCAAAGGTATTTATCACTCTACTACTCCCAACAAAGCAAGGAAATACACATAATTTGAACAAGTGCGAATCACACACATGAGACAGATAATGCGTGTGTTTTACTGCACTCATCATTTTTCTTAAGAAATGGACTGAGTATCAACTATCGATTTCTGTTCAGTGTTTGGATGGGTTTCAACCTCTTGCAACATGGAAATTTTGAGAAATGAAAACTTGGCCTTGGCCACTGTGAATCATGTTGAAATCTGAATTCATTTGATGCCTTGCAGATGCGACAGAAATGGACATCAAATTTCAAGGCAAAGGTTGATCTTTTCACCAAACGAAATTGAACAATCACATTTACTTGTAGTGAATTGAGAGCCCAGCATAAAAACAGCAAAGCTTTAATAAACCACTTTGCAATCAATTTACCAGTATTACTGTGGGGCAAACAAAAGATAAAAAACATTTAATGCAGTATTTGCAGTGTATTCTCAGAAATGCCTCATTGTGTCAATCGCTAATTGATCACAACTTCAAACTCTGCGGTTTTGTCGCACAATTCCCTTAAGTGACTCAATAAATACAGCTCTTTATCTGATGATGAAGGCAACGATTCAGAAATTGAGTTTGATGTTTTTTAGAAACTTGAATGTGACAAATTGCAATGTATCATTTGAAGCTGACTGTTGTGAAGTGTCAATATCTCAATATAGGCTATGATATTATTTGTGCCGCCCGACAAGTGAAAATGACCATTTGTTGTCAAAACTGAATAAATGTAAATACTGAAATCATTGTATTGAAGAATTATATACAGCTGTTGGATGGATGGTAATTCATGTGTGGTTTTTGTTCATTTGTGTTACATGTTTTGGAGACTGAAAATGATTGTTATGCAAATTTCTCGTGGAAATCCTACCAAGTAAGCGTCCATGCTCAAGAAAGTGCCCACCCCCAAACTTACGTGAAATTTATGGTGCATGGGTTGGGCGCTTACTGGTACTCAGTCAAATAATTATGATAATATTATATCAGACAACTGTCCTGATTCAGCTGGGACAGTCCTGTATTTATTTAACTTTAAAACTACAAAATTGAGTATGTTATGATTTTCAAAATATAATAAGTAAATAAACCAATATTCTGAGATGTAATGTTTCTGGCTTTCCAATGTTAGCAAGTATAACATTGCTGCCCCTGTTTCTAAATTTTGATTGGTTTAATTTTTGTTGTTTCAATAATTCTGACCAAATTCACTTGCAACTCAGCACCCTAAATGTATTATCTCCACCCAAGCAACCTCACACCTCACCAAATCCTGCCAAAGTAATATCTCAATTTTCAGTGTTCCTACAAAAAGCCTTATAGCAAGCTGTTATATCAAATAATAGTGTGGTTTTATAAAAGGTACAATAAGTACAGTCTGTACCATACCCAGTAATAGCTGTAGTGCCAATGTTGCAGTGATGAAATGAGTTGCAGAATTTGCCATGTTGAAGCACAAATACGAGCTTTTTAAATCTGAGCAACATCGGCTTAAACTAAGTATGTTGACTTTACATGAAATTGAATAGTCAAAGAACTCCAATACATGTATGTGAAGTTCTGTATAACTACAGGCATCCCCTCTCCCACCCCCACTGAGAGGTTTTTGGTTTTGACTCTCTCTCTCATCCTCCACCCCATATTCACTCTCTTGGAACTTCCAGTAGTCATTCATGTGGTATCTGTTGCAACTATGCAATAACTTGATCTTAACAAACTGTAAAGTAAAAAACATTTTATTTAGTAGCCAGCAAGTTTTTCTAGCTCGTTCAGGTTTAATTGGATAATTGTGTTTCTGTCTTTGCAGGCAGATGGTATGGATGTCTTGATCAGTCAGGTAAACTATGCCAACTATTTTTTTATCAGATACGGTAATCCTTCTACATACACTGATTGTACATTCATCATTAGTGCTGATTCTTTTGCACTCCTAGCCAGGGCTCGAAAATTTGCAACTAAATCTTTTCCTTTTTCGACTGCTAGCCTGCATAGCAAGTGCTCTAAGTGCTTTTTACTGTAGATCTTTTAGCTTTTATGATGGCGACATGACTTGTCTGCACAAGTTGTGGTTGTAGGGGATTCAGACAAGAAAGAAACACCTGCCCAAAAGGCCTATGTATTTTATGCCCAGCTTGCATAGCAACATTTAATGAGGGTGTAATGATAATGCCAAACACACATAACTGGTGCAGTCGAGTTGTGTTTGGTTGAGTTATATTATAAAAAGCTGACCACTGCATATCATACATTCATTTTGAAATTCAGAAAACAATCGAATTAAACACATGTTGTGTCTGGTTGTAAGCAGTAACAGTGAGAAAGTAAAATTTATGTTAACAATGTTTTGACAAAGTCATTGTATGTTTGAACTAGAGCTTCATTAAGTTTACTCGTCTCTCAATTTTCTCAAAGCTCCAGGGAATGAATAGTCGGTCAGGTGATGAGTTGCACACTTGCAGCAGTGATATGTCATGTAAGATGATCACTGTTGCCTGATGATGTGAAGATTTCTATGGTGCACAGGGGCCATCTGATGACCTACTATTCACAAAGGAATGTGGGATGGGAATAGAACCGATTGGTAGATTATCACCGAAGTATAATAGAATATCTTGTCCTGTGGAGGAGAGGAGGGGACAGAATGGAACAAAGGGTCATCCAGTGACCTGTTTATTCAGATGTTTATATCAGCTATTAATGGATAGGCAGGCAGGTTAATTGTAACTTTGTGTTAGCATAAAATCTATTTTTTGTGTGGCACCTTGGTACAGTATGTTGGTTTCCTTGACAATTGACCTATCCAGACTAGGTCTGTCTACCCAAACGGTCCCAGAAGACAGTGCCCAACCTTGTGTTACTTTATTTTATCCAAGAAACAATTTGATTAGGAAAATACGTTAATATCATGACTGTGTAGTGTGTGTTAATCCAAAATTAGTACTTGTAGCGTTGCTTTCTGGGTCCGTTTGGGTGGGAAGGCATCCTATTTGGTCAGTAGTACTTGTTTATACACCTTTAGATGATTCATCATAAGAATAAGACAAATCTCGCATTTTCATCTCATTTGTTACACTGTGGTGTTCAGAAATTCATTAATAAATCCAGTTACTGGATAATTTTATTGCACACTGTTGAGCTTGGTTGCATAGATTATCACAAACATTATTGGTGATCTCGACTGTTCTTCTGTTTCCTTTCAGGATCTACGTACTGATGACGGAAACTCCCCCACTCTTTCTTCATTGAAACTTCTAAATAAAAGATTTATGACAAATCCTTGTATTGTACAAATTAGTGTACAGGGTCATACAGTACAGTACATGTATTTGAAAGTGGGGTAAAGGTTTTGTCACAAGGATTTTTCTTCTTACAACGTTCACTAGTACTTTCTTAGACTTGCTTAGTAAACGTACTGTGTGGGCGAAGTTGGTAAGATCTCTCTGGCATGGTCAAGGGGCTTTGTAGTTTGCCACACCACCTGTAGACACGGAAGTTAACACATTGGTCTACAGTAGTTCTGTCTTGGTTTGGTTTCGACCTAGTGTTTTAGTTTGCTCCTTGTGGCGAGGGGCATTTGCCTTGAACCTGAATAGAAAATTGTGAACTGTGTGGCTGCCGTTGCAACAGCAATTCCAACTATATCCCTAGCCCTAGGGTTACTATCGGGGTTTAAAGTTGACCACGATCTGTCTACTGTTATTGTCAGTTGCAACATCACTCGAGTTTATAACAAAAGAGATTGCACTAATATTGTTCCCTGTGACTTCTTTTCATTAATATGGGCTTTATCGAATGTTGAAAGGCCGTGCGACGTTCAGGTTGCCGACGTTTTGTGTACAGAATGTTTTCAAAAAAGTGTTACTGAAATAAAATGCTATATTTCAGTGAAAAAAATGTTTAACTTCGTACGGGTCATGATGGAAAACCTGGAAAGTTATGGAATTTGAAAAATCAGTTTCCAGCCTTGTCGTGGATATTTCTATTTGGTCATGCAAAATGAATGTGTGTTAAATTATTGATGATTTGGATTTTTCTCAAAAGAACTTTAGATTTGATAAGAATTTGGCTTGAGCAAGCCGCGAATTACAGTTTTGTTTCATGCTTTCATGCTTATGGATTCGTGTCCCGTACAGTGGGAGGGGGTCTGGGGTACCGACCCTACCCGCAGCAATTCTTAGCTGTTGAAGATTGCTCACATTTGTTCGACACTTGCCCGATACACATCACATTGCTGCCCAAGTATACTACTTTGCTTATCAATTGACTGGATTTTATTGCATTTGTGAAGAACGTTGCTGTATAATCAGTTACTTATCATATCAACGCTCAATACAATAGCAGCGAAGTGTGCCAAGTAATGACACTTCTTTTGAAGTGGAGAAGAATAAATGCAATTTAGTGCCTCAAAAGTGTCTCGGGTGCACGCGCCAGTATCACGTAGTTATTGCTGCCGAAGCGAAGCGGAGGCAGCGACACCAAATCGCTGTTTGCATTGAGCCTTGGTGTGATTCTTTCTGTTTGTCCGGATCCACTCGGTCGGGTCTGGGTATGACTTACAGCGCGCGCGGGGTTATGGGTACGTATGATCTCTTTTTCACCACGAGGCGAGCTGATCGAGGAGCGCGTTCAGAGTTTACCATTGAAGAAACAGAAAATCTAGTCACCCCACTTGCTGAACCAGACATCAGCCATCAATCTCTCACCTCCAAACATATGAAAGCTGAAATTTTGGGATTCTCATCCGCTGTGAAGTATTACAGCTGCTGTTCCTGCAAGAAAAAGCTTGACCACACTGAAGGTTCAACTGTTGCCAAGTGTAACTCTTGCCATCTAATACAGAAGTCCAGTGCAACCTCACCACAGTGGATCCTCAAACTTCTTTGTAAAGATGAGGA
>JANSTR010116863.1:0-11995 GCA_025434805.1 Antipathozoanthus remengesaui | reverse complement strand
AATGTAAGGTGCAGGAACTCGCTAACCCTCTTTGGGTTGTATTCCTGTACCTTCCACACTGTTCTGAAATCTTATTAGACTTTGTTATCTTATAAAATGTGGCCAAGTCCTTCAGCCCTTGGGCTTCACTTGGGGGGCTGAAGATTGGGCAGGCTTCTATTAGGTGCTTGGTAGTATAAATTGCACCACACGGACAAGAGTCTATATCTACCGCACCAATTTTCTTGAGGAAGTGGTTCGTTTTCCCCCAACCTGTCCTGAGGTGATTCAGTCTCACCCATGCAACACACCTGAGGGAGTGGCCTGAGGGCTTAGTGGATGGTGTCTGGATGTAATGATGGAGATTGGTGCTTACACTCTCCCACTCCTCATGCCATCTGTGCATCACCCAGGAAGAGGTGGGGGAAGATCTTTGGCCCGGACGGCAAAGTGCTACCGGACGATACGCTGTGGAGTAAGTAACTGAAGCAATGCTTGGTACCAGGCTATTTGGGTCATTTAATTTTTCCGCGAGCTCGAGTACATGATGATCTCGTCGGAAACTTGGGGGAGCAATGCCTGCAACGACTGGGAGCATGACGGTGGGTGTAGGAGCCATGCAACCGGAGATTATTCTGAGGGCGTCATTCAGCACCATGTCGACTGTCGAGGTGTGATTACTATGGGACCAGACAGGGGCAGCATATTTTGCAGCGGAGTACACCAGGGCGAGGACTAAAGTGTGGGGGGTTGTAAAGTTTGCACCCAAACTGGAACCAGCCAGCTTTTTAAACAGATTCACCCGCTTGGAGACTTTGCCTGCTACCATCTTGAGGTGGGGTCCAAAGGTTAGGCTTCGGTCCAGCGTGACACCAAGATATACTGGCTTAGGGTCGAAGTTCACGGTTTTGCCGTTGTGCCAAATGTGTAGTTCCATCTTGGCAAGTCGGTTGGCGAGGTGGAGCACTGAACAGACTGTTTTTTATCACTCAGTGAAAGTATTGGCAAAAGAACTTCCAAGTCAGCTCTAATTGGATGTTGATGACGACGACGAAGATTACTCATAGAAAGCCAAGCTCAGATCACCTTTTTATACCATTTAAGACATTAAAATAGAAATTTCTGAAATTATTTTTTTGCAGAAAACCTTAGTCTGTATTTATTTAAAAGTCTTGTTTTCATGCCATTAATAATATAAATGACCATGTCAATATTCAAATTAGTTTCCATTAGAGAACAGGTGATATCAATGTTTGAAAATATGTACATATAATAAATGCTGGATACCATTCTTGTGTAAGAGCCTCGCTTCCATGTCAAAAAGGTCATGTGACGATATTCATTACATTAATGTTTCACATGTCAAATACCATGCCATAACCAAAATGAGCAAGTTTGATAACAATTGGTTCAAATAAGCGGTAATTATGGGCCATCGAATGTTAGTCTCGCTTCCACGTCAAAATGGTCACGTGATCTGTTTAATTAATTTAATGAGTATTGGAATGTTAGATAGCATCTAATATTAATTCTGAGCAAGTTTGGTGATATTTGGTTGCAATAAGCGAGAGTTATGAGCAGTTTTGAGTCTCAGCCTCGTTTCCATGCTGAGCCATATGGGGCCTATATTAAAACCTCCATAGCAGCTGCCGGTGCAAGTCACAAAATTGTCGACAACATTTTCTGTGTTCCCAAGGGTCCCCTTGACACTTTTAGATAGGTGGCTTGTTATCTTCATGAAATTCCCACGGGACTTCAAATCGCGACAATTATGCTCCCTGACTATGTCTCTCTCACTCAATGTATACTTCTATATTAGAAGCTACTACATGTAAGCTACAGAGATGCAGAATTTAGGGTAACTAAATTTATTGGGATATTCTTACAGCACTGTAATTTATCCATTAAACTACATTATCTATTTTATTGCTTGCAATTGCACCTGTGTATATTTATCATCTGGATGCTGACAATTGTTTTTACCCAGCAGGGAACCATTGAGAGAACCTTAGGTGGGGGGAGGGGAGTGGCATCAGGGAACTACCCTGCAGTCCCCTTCATCCATTCAGTCCCAGCCATTTGTATCAGCATGTACATGTATTTTCTCCTTAGGCCATCAACACAATGTTTATTTACTGTGTGGTTTAAATGACAGCTGCAAACAGTTAATTGATCATAGTCACAGCAAACTATCTCAGCTTTTGTTAACAACTTCCAAGGATGCTAATGTCTTATATGACATTGCACACATCCAAATGACCAACCCCAAATCAAGCTGTCGTAAAGCTCCAGAAATTAAATGTTTCTCAATTAATATTCTTGCAAATCACACCACCCTGATTGACTTCAAATTAACTAATTGAGCATCCGCCTACTTGACATTTCTTACAATTAACTCCTTTATCATATGGC
Organism: Antipathozoanthus remengesaui; assembly: GCA_025434805.1. NCBI lineage: Eukaryota > Metazoa > Cnidaria > Anthozoa > Zoantharia > Parazoanthidae > Antipathozoanthus > Antipathozoanthus remengesaui. The sequence continues at coordinate 9,604 of JANSTR010116863.1, read as the reverse complement.
ATTAAAGAATTGCTGATTTCTAGCCCATATTCCATATTTTAAACTGCCACTTGTGGATGCAGGTGAGACCTTAGAACTGTCACTGACATATAATATTTGAAGGGGAGGGCTGAAAAGCATGTTATTGTCTCACAATCTTCCTGTTTATACATGTATTATTTATACAATCTTGCTATTGATTGCAGATTGGCCTTTGTTCCTGTTATACTTTGTTCAGAGACTTCAACATTGTTGGGAGGTGGAGCAGTGTTCATTACAGCAGCCTTTTATGGAGTATTAGCAATTGGCAAAAAGTGAGCAGCTTTGTATTCATGGAACAATTATGCCCAACTGATCATGAACCACAAGCCATCAGTTTCGAATTATTTTAATTAACTGGACCAGAGCACTCCAACATAGTTTCATTTTATTCTTTGAAACATTCTATTTCAACATTATTTAATGATCAGCATCCATTTTTTTATTATCCTTAATTATTAACCAACACAAACTTGCGTGAGCTCTATAAGTACAGTAAATAGTTTTTTAAAAAATCTATAGACTGCATCGGCAGGTAGGTAAAATGTATATTCCGAGGATTTGGAAGAAAGCTGATGTTTCAAGCGCAAGCCCTTCATTGGAGCATCATGCATGGTTGGGACATTGCTGTGTTTTACTGTAGTTCAGGGACTCCATTTTGCTCTATCCAGAGTGTCTGCAAGAGAGAGAGAGAACAGCCCCAGGACTTCTTCAGACACGAACTCAGACCAAGTTTACAAAGCCTGCCCTCTATTATTAAGTTCTACAGTCATTAAGACTGTCCACATGTATCTGGAGACAGCTAGCCAGCGATCTTTAATTGATCCACTCGAAGCTTCTCTGATAACCACCATAAACATAATATACATTAGATATAATAATTATATAGGAAGGTCTAAATTTGAGTTTGAGCACTAAACATTAATCAGGTTGTACAACCATGTACATACATGAAATGTGTGCTACAGCACTGTATTTAGTGAATGGAAACTCTTTCAAATTAATTATTTAACTTCAAACTTTCAAAATTTTAGATCCATTCAATAGCTTTTGATTAAATAAATTGTTCAAGAATTCAAAATTTGAAGCACTTAAACCTGTTTGGCCACAATTCAGAACATCCCAATTGGTTATAAATGTATGGTCACATGACCTACTTTGAGGGAAATTTATTCTCCTCTTAAATTATGCTGGCCAGCTAAAGTAAAGTTGGATTCAATACCAGCACTTCAAGCCAAGAGCAAATGATTAACAATGAGGAGCAAAGTGACAAACTGTTAGATCTAACTTGCCATAAACTTGTTCATTAGGGGAGGCGGCACTAACCAGCAGGACAAGTCTGATGACATTGAAATGAAAGCAAGTTTGGTTAACAACAAAGGAGATGCTGAAGACCAGGAGTCTAATCAGTAACTATAATTAATTGTACACTGATGTTGTTAGTGAACATTCCTTCTTGGGTCAGTTGTTTGACATTGCTGAACTGGATAATACGGCCATTTATACGAGAGAAGTTTATAGTCGCAGCTAAGCTTAGATGCGACTTGTGTTAGAGACAAATTTGACCCATTTATACGAGCAGTTTCGCGTCTAAGGTAAGTCGCATGTAAGATATAAGAACAGCTCAAACCCATGGTCCAGGAAAAGTTGTGGCTAATATACAACATACCATTTATATGAGCAGTTCGCGTCTACATGTAACACAAGGCACACCTTAGCTTCGTCGCGACTAACTTCTCTCGCATAAATGGCCCTAACATAACCTTGAGGGAGAAGGGAAGAGGTGATGGCCTCAAATATGAGCAAAGACAGTTCTGAACTCTTTTAAAAAAAGATTTTTAACTTATTGCTTTAAAAGCACCAAAATTAGTGTTGTTATTACACATATAGTCCCTGGGCAAGCGTAATGTACTCAGGACATACTGTAAACTGTATGGCCAGTACCTGTATAATAATATAAATTATATAATTATAAAAGATTATACTGTTACTACTGACAGCTATTTTAACAAACATTCACATCTGCAAAGCGCAATACCAAGCTTGAAAGGGATTGTGGAAGCCTTGCTGTGTACCATATCTATTAACCTGCACCAGTAAAGTTATTTTGACTCCTTTAAGAATGAAATTAATTAATTGTGTAAATTTATACAAAATTACTTTAAAAATAATTAGCGAAATTAAGGTTTCCATCATGCTCTGTGGTAGATTGGGTATTGCACTTTGGCAAATCAACCAAGTTGAAATAGCTGTACCAGTATATACCCTACTAGTATGTACAGATCATGATATTACTTTGTACTTCAAAACTGGCACATTCATGTACATTCAGTATCAGTGAATACTTAATGTGTCTGACTGAATGCTGAGTGATGGTCATGCATGCATCTAGGCCCAGTTCCTCAAACACTAGCTACCTGTAATCTGCAATTAAATAGTTAAATTTGTTTCATTCAGCTTGCTATATGTTAACGTGGATCACAAAATAATTACGTATTAATCAGTTGGTGTTGTACTCAATGTTAGATAAATTTATTTAAAAACCTTTTATTTTAAGCAAACACAGTTCATAAAGCTAGATCCAAATTTTAACTTTTAAAAGAACCGTCTTCACCTAGGCATGGTCTAGCTTGTTTTTGGCTGCCGCGAAATTCACTTTGTTTAGAGAAACCATAATCCACGTCAACATTTGTATCCATTACTTCAGTTTTGACCAGCAAACAGTTTCTTAGAGTTGCTTGACATTATTTGAATGATATTGTGCAATTCCCAACAGCAGAAATGGATGTAAACAATAACAAACCACGCCTAGATGAACAAGGTTCTCTAAATCCTTGAGCTAGCTATACAGTAGGTCAATGTTAATCAGCTTTGAGGAACACGGCCCAGAAATATGTGAGAACCATTCTGAATCTTTAATTTTAATGGGTTAGCAGCTTTCAAGCAATAATTAGTGTGCCTGCAAAAACTTACAAACAAGCACCACTTATGTGCTACTGGTACTGTATATTGTGAGAAAAGGGTTGTATGATGATTTGCTTTTCATGCAATTTGAGAATATTATTTCTAAGTTATTAAATATTACACAGACATTTAATATTCATATTTAAATATACATAATACTTTTCACTAAGTTATATATGTAGGCAAGAACTAGAATATGGATACACCACATCAATCATGTTGATTTTAAAGTGATGGTGATACTAATGTAGTCAAGCTTAGGTTTTATATATTATTTTTTTTTCTGGCCCCCCATGTTATATAAATTAATTTTTATATGCTTGGAACCAAAATAACTCAAATAAAAACGATGAAATACAAAATAATATATACAAAATATATAATTATAAGTTATTTCCTGATTGTTATTATCACATTAGGCTCAGATGACGATTTTCATTAACTGTACTAGCTTGAGGGGTACGGCATTATTTTCGCAAAGACAAAACACTTCAGCAGAATATAATTATTGCAGTGAGATTATTGAAGTTTCATTCGAGATTTCTAAACTTCATTGTCTCATTTTATTTTGGTAAATGCGTTCACAATCTCGTTGAGCATCCGACAATGGTTGGCACTATACTGTAACATGTATTGTGTGATTCAGTGGCACATGAGCACTTTAAATTATTAAAATCCCATGAAAATATACTGTAATTACATACATGTACAGTAGACGTGTTTTCATATATAGAATATATATACTTCATTGGCTAAATATGAAAGAACATCTGAAAGATGCTGTACCTCTACTCCTATAGTAAGGACAGCGCTTACAATATATGCATAAAGTACGTTGTATTAGGACAAAAAATGTATCCACTTTTTTGGTTTGGATTGTGTATTAGTGTTCTTTTATTTTTATCAAGAAAACATTTAATATACTGGAGAGACTGTAATCAGATCAACGTAAACCAGCTATGAAAAGCTGCAATAGTGGGGTGTATTGTGAATAACAGAGTACTTATGTGCATGAGGTAGAGTTATATAAATATAATCATTCTATCGGGCGCCATTAGGTACCATGGTACAGATTTGTTTGTTTCCGACTTCGAAAGGGTAAGATTAAACAAGACGAGGACATACTACTTTGAAAGGGTGAGATTAACAAAGACGAGGACGTAAAACATTGAAATGGTGAGATTATCAAAGACGAGGTCATACAACTTGAAAGGGTGAGATTAACAAAGACGAGGACGTGAGACACTAAAAGGGTGAGATTAACAAAATCGAGGACGTAAAACATTGAAATGGTGAGATTATCAAAGACGAGGACGTGAGACATTGAAAGGTTGAGATTAACAAAGACGAGGACGTGAGACATTGAAAGGGTGAGATTAACAAAGACATTGAAAGGGTGAGATTAACAAAGACGAGGACGTGAGACATTGAAAGAGTGAGATTAACAAAGACGAGGACGTGAGACATTGAAAGGGTGAGATTAACAAAGACGAGGACGTGAGACATTGAAAGGGTGAGATTAACAAAGACGACAACATAAAACATTGAAAGGGTGAGATTAACAAAGACGAGGACATGAAACATTGAAAAAGTGAGACATTGAAAGGGTGTGATTAACACAGACGAGGTCATACAACATTGAAAGGGTAAGATTAACAAAGACGAGAACATGAAACATTGAAAGGGTGAGATTAACAAAGACGAGAACATGAAACATTGGAGGGGTGAGATTAACAAAGACGTGAGCGTGAGACATTGAAAGGGTGAGATTTTAAAACCTGGACGAGGACATACTACAATGAATGGAAAAGATTAACAAAGACATGGGCATGCGGCATTGGACGTAAAGTAATGCGGCCTCGAATAGTACATTCACACGCGTATGTACACGTAAGAGGCAATAGGTATTGTGCATTCTCAACTGGTGACTGGGCAGAGAAGTTGAATTGTTTACTGCAATAGCACATCTTCATATATTTATAGAACTTGTTTAGAAGAAGAGGTATATCTATCATTAATCTGAGATATTACATATAGACATATTTTATTCATGAAGCTGAACACAAATAGTTGTAGAATATTGTAGAGAGAAAGTGAATAAATAAACAGGTCACTTTGTTCCTGAATGATGAAGAAATCCTCTTTTCGCGTTAATAAGGTAGCCTCATCTTTTAATAACGTTTGTTCATAAACTTTGCTCGTACAGTGCGTGGCTCCTAAAATGTTCTACAATAGGAACTGTACAATTGCACACGTTTGTTTCAGAACATGTAGTTGTGTGTACATTTGTACTAGGTAAACTGAAGACAAAAGCTTGAAGGACGTTGGGAAGAAATGATAGGGACCAGTTTACTAGCAAGAGAAATTAGGGGAGGGGCGACGAGAAGGATGGAAACTGGCTCATTGCTATTGGTTGTATAAGCGCACCCTTGTGTAATCCCACCTTTTTATAAACCCACCCGTGTATAAGTTCACCAGTGTATCAACCCACCCATGTGTTAAGACCACCCGTGTATAAGTCCACCCGTGTATAAGTCCACTCGCGTATAAACCCACCCGTATATAAACCTATATAGTAGTTTATGGTTAAAGTTAGTGCTGTACAAATACCCCAATTAATTCCTTCTGAGCGATAGCCCTAGTAAGGAAATGGACCCACACGGAGAAAGAGAAAAAATCTCTGACCCGGGTGGGATTCGAACCCACGACCTCCGGAACAGTGCTGAGCGGCCAAACCTTAATGGTCACTCCCTCTCTTACGTATATAAACCTACCCGTGTATACGTCCACCAATGTATAAACCCACCCGTATATAAACCTACCCGTGTATAAGTCCACCTGTGTATCAACCAACCCGTGTGTTAAGTCCACCCGTGTATAAACCCACCCGCATATATAAACCTACCCATGTATAAGTCCACCAGTGTATAAACCCACCCGTGTATAAACCGATTGCCACCCTTGTATAAGCCCGCATCCTTTTATAAACCCACCCGTATAAAAACCCACCCGTGTATAAGTCCATCCGTGTATAAACCCACCCGTGTATAAGTCCACCCGTGTATAAACCTATCCGTGTATAAACCCGTGTACAAACCCACCCGTGCATAAACCTACCCGTGTATAAGCCCACACCGTGTGTAAACCCACCTGTGTATAAACCTACCCTACCTGTCTGGAGAATTGTGGCGTTTGGTTATATGTTCAAGTTTAAAAACAACTGAGTCAATGTGAATTGGGCTAACACGTAATCAAGATTTGGGTGACATATATTTTTTCGTTTTCATCCCAAGTTTCAGTCTTCGACGAAGAAAACACAAACTGGAGCATGGTGCAGCCCCTTTAACTGTGGTACCGTAGAATTGCATATAAAACATGGAAGATTAATCTACAGTCTGTACTGTTCATTGTTTGACAGCCATCATGGTTACCATAGCAACGGCGCAGAGGTCATTACTATATAATACCCAAATATAATCCATTAGTAACTTAACACCATTATTGTTTATGTAATTAGAAAAAGTATTTCGGTTGTGCAGAGGTTTGGAAATGAAATATAATACATATATAATAATTTAGTACAGAAAATGGAAGAAACCCGAAAAACTTGGCTTCCTCCCAAATTCACATACAAATTTCCTTAAATATCAGATGCATGGGGTTTTCGTTTTTACATTTCAACTTGACAAAATTTACAGAGGTTATCGAGAGGTTTTGAGAAATGAAAGACATTTCTTAGAAAGCTAAGGTAATTTTCCGACGGTCCTGATGGGATAATGGTTGTCATGGCTACGTATATCACCCAAATCCATCCCTTTGACAAAAGTTAGCTACCAAGCATGAGCAGACCACTTCGATAAAAATTGTGAAATTGTGTATTTAAACATTTTGCTAATGACAGGTGAAGCCCACTCTCGCCTGTTATAATAATCGCGACAAACCTTTGGCGGTGCAGTGTCTTGTATATCCATAAAAGAGACAAGAACGCTATGCAAATTGTATTTCTGCTTTTTTCCAATCAATATTGCATGATGTGTGCTTCCGCGTCTGCGGCAAGGGGTAGTTGCCTTAATTGTTGATAAAATATAAATTATTCCACGGAAATCAGCTTATTGTTTGTTCAACTTAAATTGATAAAAAAAGATCTTGAGTCAGAAGAATTTATTCCTGTAGTAAATGAAATCTTAAGTAGGTGGGCTATCTCGGTGTGCAGGAGACGAAAAGGTACGAGTGAACACACTCAGTTCTGCTGTAAGTTGATTGCCTTTTTTGAAATTTAGTTGCTTTATTTTAAATTGATATTGGAACTGGATAATGAGTTTTACGTTTAATCTAACGCATTGTTGTGAATGATATTGTGTTTGCTGTGAGTCACGCGACGGAAACCAAGCAAGAGAAAGGAAACTGTTCTCTTGTGAAAACGATACCATCTACAAAAAACACTACATATCTTGAGATTTTAAGAGTTGAAGCCCGGGTGGTGAGGAGTATCGAAAAAAATCGACAATTATCTGTAAACACAGAAACATCGTCGATATTCGATAGATCTGCGCGGTTAGTTCCACGTATCATTAACATTGTTGAATTATTTGATAAAACTCACAAACAGTCTTTGTAAGTAGTAACAATAAGCTTGTGAGCAAAACAATATTTCTTGAGCGGTTTTTTCCTTCAGCGAGCCAAACAATCCAAAATATTTTGTCGATTAGACTCAGGCCAGTCTTTTACATGTAGTCTTGTCATCTTATTCAAATCACCTTCTGGCAAAGCTGGCATTAAGTTAATTTGATTAGCGACTATCGTTTGGAGTATTCTTGTATAATTTTAACGGACAGGAAAACTGCATTGAAACAAATGTTTCTTTTTAAACGTTGGACATGACAAACAACTTGGCTTTTTCGGCCCAAACACGTGGGCAAACAGAGGGTTTTAAGAGGGTCTTGAAACATAATCAACTTGATACCATATGAAAGGACTACATTTTTTTATATAAGAACTTTTTTGATAAGAACGTCAAGCTAGAAAACAGCCATTATTAAGAATATGTAAGAACACATCATAGGCTGAGAAATGGCTGAGAACTTTATTCAGTGACACTACGGCACAAATTAGGGAATCTCCCGGCAAATAGTCGATAGCGCAACATTGTTTGCAACTAGAGTAAAATACGTGGACATTTTACAAGAACAATTTGCAGGATTCATTATTTTCTCTCTTACTATAGATGTCTACTTGTATATATCAAGGTTGAAGCTCCTATCCTCATAGATACACGATAGTCAGTGACAAAATTTTGCTTCAGTCAGAACATTTGCTCTTGAGAAAAAAGAAAATTGGTACACTAAACACATATTATTATATTAAGAACATTTTAAGAACATTTGGGCCGGGGATAAAATCCACAGAATATTTAAGGACATTCAGCCTTGACCCAAAATAAGACTTTCTTACAAAAAAAGTGTGTGTATAACTATACCACGGGGGTCCTACATCCTCATCTGCTGGAGAGCGGAGAGAAGAGGTTCGAAAAAACTCTTTTGTTTTATCAATATTGTTGGAATAAAAAATACAGTTGAGCGTGTGGACATTTTAGTTGCCGAACCAAATTCACTGGCAAATTATACAAACTGTCTTTGATAACGTAATTGGGAACTTGGTATATCGAGCATGACCCAAAAAGACATTCTAAGAAAACCGAATTTGTAGAAATGTCGCAAAGAAGTCAGTGTTATTACACACTATTAAAATATTCTTCGAATCCGACAAATAATATATTAGGTACCAATGTTTTGCCTATGCACTCTTTTGTATGCCAACAAAACCAAAATGTTTTTAAAGTGTAACTGTTAAACTTAGTTCGCTTAGACGCTTATGAAGGATTTCTAAATTTTTTGTTTTTAATTAGGTCCTTAGAAAGCCACAGACACATTTCTTTTCTCACCCAACTTTGTTTTGGCAGCTGCTTTGTATTTACTACAGACAAACTTATAGCAAATTGAGATTGTGCAAAACTGAGGAAATTTATATCATCGAAGATCATGCTACTGACATGGAAGATTTCCGTTCAATTACACAACAATCAGGCAAAACATTGGTTAACGTTTACATATGCCCGCTCGAAATCAAGGAATTTTCTTTAACAAAGAACTCTTGTTTACTAAAAAGTTCAAAATGCGACAAACAGAACCTTGCACAACGGGAGTGGATTACGTTTCACCATACAAATCAGTTTATTATTTCCTCTCCACGAGGAAGGAAGTTTAAATATATAGAATACAGTGATTTTCACTATTTTTTCATCTTGCTGTAATTTTTCTATTGCTCCAAATGAGTGTGGGGAAATCTCCCCTGGGAGGGGGTACTAACCATAATTGACTGTACGAGTGAATGTTCTGCTATTACGGTATGGTTGTCGTGTTGAAAAAAATCATGTCTTGAACAGATTACCATTTCCGTATATGGAAAATAGCGAAGTGGCTAATCATGACAGGTGATCTAAATTCTGCATTTCGCACTTTTTTTCTAAGTTGCACGGCCTCCTTTAGGTTGAATCGCATAGCAGGGATGAATCACGCAAGCTGATTGGCTAATCAACCAATTGAGGAGGAGGTATTCAGCATGG
>JANSTR010116752.1:0-11995 GCA_025434805.1 Antipathozoanthus remengesaui | reverse complement strand
CCCCCCCCACCACCGCGCACTGAAGCCGCGAGGCTTCTAGGGGGACCGGGGGCATGTTCCCCTGGAAATTTTGAAAATTGTGTCAGACTGTCTGAAACTAGTAAAATATTTCCCGTTTTTCCCAGACTTAATTGGGGCAACGTAACACATTTTTTGTCACATCAAATATATTGCATTGTTGCAGTAGCCACTCCCCTTCTCCCCCCGTCCCTCCCCTTCCATTTCTACGGCCCTGCGCCTTATTGGCCTCCGCGCGAGAAGGAAATAAGGCGACTGCATTGCAGACTATATGAAATCGCGAAAATTACGATTCCCGAAATACAGAAATTACGCATAATAAAGATCGGAAGTGAATGCAAATATAACTAGTGCTTGAGTTGATAATTGACCAGATTATGCTAACAGTATCAGGTTTCCAAATACTATCGCGCGAGGCACTGATTGCTACACTTTTTATACTGTCAGGCAACTTCGTTCTTTGGAATATTTTGTTATTTGCAGTCGATATATTAAGACGTTCATCATCCTCTCTAAAAATGAAGGTTTCACTGCTTATCTACACGTTACTTTTTATCTTCGGAGAAGAGAATTATGTTTGGAGCAAGGATAAGATTGATTGTCGTGATGTTGCCAACTTGACCGTGAGTTTTATTTCAATTCCTCCTTATGTAATGGAGCACGAACGGAAGGGAGTTCTATATGACTTTGTTAAGACGACGTTACAAAAGTGCTTCCATCAGTGGAAATGTGACAACGAATTCAACAATGTGACATGGCAAAAAGTCGACACCTCGGACGATCTATACACCCTGGTGTCAACAAAGAAGACAGATATTGCTTTCGCCTTCCCTCCGTCACAGCAACTCCACAAACATCGAAATGTGGTGTTTGTGGAAATTTTGAAAGCTCCAGGATTCGCGCTGGTGGTAGATAAAGCAAACTGCCAGAGCGGTGCGAGGCAGAGCATGTGGAAAAACATACTTTCTTCGTGGCCCATCTTCATGTTTATAATACTGCTGTCATGTATCTTCGGTGTGTTCATCTGGACACTGGTGAGTTCTGAGGCGACCCAATCAACAGTTCATACAAAAGCATGATGGGAAATGTGTACCCAATATGTATTAGCAATAATCAAAGGTTAATAAGTGAGTTCGACCAATTTCATCGGAAATAGCCCGATTGAAGGCAGTGGGAGTGTGTCTGCGATCGCCGCCGCCATATTGGATGTTTGTGAGACAATATGGGGGGGGGGGACCTTAGGGTTAGGGTAGAGGTTAATGATTGTATGAACTCATCACCTACGAAAATGTTGTCTTTCAGTGTGCGGTCGGGAGCAATTTTAGAACCATATGTTGAAAAACTGAATACGTCAAAATTTTGTTTTTAAAGAAAACCCTTTTGATAAGCCAAAATGTGAATGTAAATAAGTCTACGGATTTGGATTGCGGATTTCAATGATAATTTCAGCGAAATAAATAGACCCCTTTGCGGTTCAAGAAGAACTCAAGAAGAACTCCGTACTTCCTGCAGATTTTGCACCCTTGATACAACTAAAGCAACTCTATTATTCTTTAATCTATCCCTATATTTCATATGCTATTATTTCGTGGTGTACTGCTTACACTTCTCACCTAAAGAAAATCCAAACTAAACAAAACCACATTGTCCGACTGATGTTCTTTGCAACATTATACGGAGAAACCACAGAAAGTGCTGGTCCATTACTTAATTTACAAGAATTACTCATGACCGTCGAGAATATCTTTAAATTACAAATTCTCAACTTCTCCCATAAATGGCACAAAAAGCAACTTCCTGATATCTTTGAACAACATGTCAAATATGCTAGTGACATACCCAAGTACAATACAAGATACGCTTTAAAGCTAATCTTTACAAACTACGTAACAGAACTAACATTGGCAAGCAGACTACCAAAGCAATGGCAATTGATGTATGGCAACATTTACCGGTTGAGCTAAAAAAATGCAAGCAGCTACAACTTCTCTAAGAAAGTAAAAAAATATCTACTCACTAAACAGTTTGATACACCATAATAAATATCTGTTCGATCCCTCCAAAAGTATCTATTAGAAATATACCTATACTTATTCTTTTCCATCTGTCCATAAAAGAAATCCCCAACATAACATGACTAGTGTCTAACTAGAAAACCTATGGTTACCTTAGACACTATAGACATTTCTAATCACTTCACTATATTTAGCTTTGTTTATCTTTTTTCCATGTACGCTACAACGATTCTATTAATAGTAATGTTTGTAACTAAAAAAACACTTATGAAATGTGATTAACTTGTATTACGTTGTAACAGTTCCGTTACTATACTGGTGCTCAGTGTTCTCTGCCATACTTCTGTTTAAATTTACTGTCTTGTAATTAGTGTTGGTTCTTGGTCCTTCTGTTTGTAACTGCGTGATTAATTAGCCAGTGGGGAAGCTAACAAACAAGCTAGAATGTCAGCTTTCTATATGAAAACGTCTCACTGCTATAAACACAAATTTAAATAAAACGAGTTCTGAATCAGAAGACGAAAACCCCAAGAGAAAAAACCCGCACATTCACAATCAACTGCACATCTCAAGGCACTCGCTAAACGTGTTAAAAGTAAGTTTGGTGAAATTTACTTTCTAGCCATGGAAAACGTTGTCTTTTTACTTCTTCTGTTTGGACGAGGGAGAAAAAATATCCACTTCAGTATATTTCCATAAAGGAAACGAAATTGAACGCAACACTGGCTGTACAGCAAGTTTGGTCTGTCATGGCAAATACTCTTCCATCTTTTGTCTGTTCAGTGCCATGAAGGAGATAGCGTCTCCTAATTTTGGAGCCAAGTATATATGCCGTTTATTTTATTAAAATAGAAAAAACCATTGCTATTTATTTCGAAGAAATTAGGTGATAAATAAAGTTCATAATTTCTGATCAGATGGCGTAGAGTCAAAATTCTCCGAAGGTTCTGTTTGCGATCGATGTGCCATTTTACTAATGTCGCGATCGCAATGGCTTTCGGGATTGGCCGAGTAGTTTCCAGTCCCATGTGGGTGCAAACAAAAAATGGCGTCCTTTGATGTAGCAGAAACTGAAGTTTCCTTTAGTTTTAATTGGTTAAAAAAATACATTTTTACAGCTGCTCGATAACTGCAAGTGCAGTATTCATAAAATAGAACACAGAAGTTCTAAGCACAAAAAAAAGAAACAGAGTTGTACGAAGTGAGCACTAAATACTTTTGTTGAGTGCTCTAGCGACCTCTCCAGCCCGTAGGAGCACGCATCGTGTGCACCATTTCTTTTGCAACAAAGCACAGCAATTGACTGCGACTGGTACGTTTACCTATAACCAAGCAAATATAATCCTAAGAGAACGCATCATGATAATTATTTGAGATCTATATTTTAAGAAAGGGAGCTATTGTAGATGCAACACGATTGGTTCATTTTGCATACGTGATCATGAAATTTGGTCAAGCACGGCAGAACTTCTAAGTTGGGGAGAAAATAGCCGATTTGGAATTTGCTGATGTTTTATTCATAAATGAAAACGATTACCTTATTTAACAGTAGTCACTCCGAAAAAATCACGCAAGACACGCTACTGTTGGTTTTGTAGCTGTAGGTAATAGATCGGCACAAGTTAAGTGAGTCACAGCACAGCTTGTCCCGCCAAACAACTTCAGACTGAACAAGTGCGCGATGATGTTGACGATTAAGAAGTACTGTCTCTTTCTTCGTCAGCATGACTCAGTATTTCCACTGCAGACAATGATTCTGAATCAATGTCGTCTAAGGAAAAGATCAGGAAAAGTCATCGAAGCTGGTGTAGTAGGTGGCTCAACTCAGCAACTCGCCGCTATGACTTCACGTCAGACAAAAGTCAAGCCAGTTGAGTCAAGGTAAAAATAACAAGACCACCAAGTTACTTACTCGTGAAGAAATAGAAGAGTTTTGCTAGTTTCTTAAGGGAAAACTAAATTTTAAAACAGCTACAGATATCGACTTTTTTCTTTCAAGACAGCTTCGCGAGAAGCCACTGTAAACAAGTTTCCCGAAATGAGTGGTCGACGAGACAGTGAATGCTTTTATTGCTATATTTTGTAAAATGGACGACAAAAAAAATCAAAATCAGAAAAACCTCAGTTTGCTCACTGACGAACTCTGTGTAGAGCGACATATACAAAAGTTGCTGTGAAACAGTTTCTCGAGGAGACCAGCTGCACTGATTCAGTTCTGTTTTGTCCTGCATAGTTCAAGCTGTATACAGCTTTGCTCATTCACATAGCGAAGTGTTATGAACATTGTCAGTAATAAGTTCAGCTTTACAATGAACTCCAAGGTCCAAACTTTCGACAGCAATTTTTGATTGGTTAAGAAACGCCGTATTCCTGCAACTGTCAAATTCATGTTCACGGTTTTAATCATTTCAGATATCTGTCAGTTTCACTCTTGCAGTTCTTGCAAATAGTGCCGCTTGTAGTTTCACAGAAACTGATGTTTTCATTTACGGAGGCTATTGACTACACATAATTTCTAAATCAGCTTTGAATATGAAGGCTTTAAAAAGCAACAATAAAAGAATAAATTGTAAGAGCTATCCTCAGCTCAATTTCGTATAAATTATTTTAAATATAAATGTCAAAAAATCCGTGTACTTTGCCGATTTCACTGTTTTGTGCCGTTCACAGACGCTTGCACCTTACCTCTCTTTGTTTTTCAAACACTGATTTCCTTTTAAGCACTATTTCCTTTAGTTTGTTTCGAACTTTGGTGTTCATTGAATAAGCCATTGCTTTTTGGCTTGAGAAACAACTCCAACAAATTCAAATGTCGCGCGCGCCGCATGCACTTTGTGGTAAGTCTAAAACTAGCATTGTTTCCCAAAATAGATCTCAAATAATTATCATGGATCACGCAGCAATACGAAGATACGTTCTCTTAGGATTATCTTCTCTTGTTATAACTCCTAGCTCGCGTAAAACATGAAAAATGCCCAAAAAACGTACAGAAAGAATCTAAAAGCTTCAAACCTATGTTCAGTGCTAGTGTATGGACACGTTTCCCAAACAATAGTCTTTCACGTTCAGATATTCACAGAGTTAGGTTCGCAAAGCATTGCGGTCAAACGCACAGCCGCCATCTTCTTCGGTATGGTGGATTTTAGAACATGTGATGACCAACTTAAATAAGTGTGTAAGCTGTTAGATTTTTTCGCGCTCTTTGCAGATTCAAGCAAAAAAGCGGGAAAACTGCCTCCGTACAGGTGATTGGCTGTTGCACGCTAGGAACGCCTGACTAACTTGATCATATTGCACCATTCCAGATGACTTCGCGCGCGAAAACTGGTTTCAAAATGGCCGCCATTATCTAATTTTACTCGTCTTCTTTGAAAACGGTTCAGTACATTAAAACTTTGTCACCTTTGACAGCATTTATTAACTGGGGTTGTAAAAAGGCTGGTAAATAATTCTTTATTGAATTTAATTACTAGAACTTGTCCTTTATATGTTGTATTTTGACTAACTTTTTCTTCAAACAAACAAGTTACTAAACTCGTGACGACTTTTGGATGGTACCTTTGGACCACGAAAAATTAGCACAAGTTAATTGGCTAACGGCTAACACGTGATAAACCATCGTTTACTGGATGGGCAGATTTACTCAATCCGGCAGACACGATGCGATAAATTAGCCCTCGCTATGCTATGACATACAATTTAAGTGGATTTATTCATGATAGCAATACTTTGCATTATTATATGGCTGGCTAAATTTGCACGCTCTGATTAGTCAATTCCAGGTCCTTAACTTAAGGTATGGACCTCTACAACCTAGTTCCAGTCTCAAAGGACCAAAAAGTTCTAAGCCATATAATAAACATCTTATTAACCTCGTTTGCTCGATCCGTACTGTAAGTTACGGACCCTCTTTTTTTCCTCATGGCCCGCGCGCTTCGGCGCTTGGGCCATAAGTGGGGAAAAAACTCGGGTCCGTAACTTACGGTAAGGACCTCGCACTCGATTAATAAGAGGTATTTATTTCGCCTCCATTGTCCACGGAAGAAAAGTGTACTGACATGGGCTCTCAGAACGAGCCGAAATATTAAGCAATATTTCAAATCAGCTTTATTATATGAGACAAAGGAAGAAGACAGGAGAATTATAAATGAACAATAACACCAAATTACGCTAAATATTTTGCCCAATTTTCACAAAAATTAGCTAATGTCGACAAATTTTGCCCAAGATAGCAATTTTAAAATATTTTTAAAATTTCTTAAGTTTGAGATGAGCTTGAGCAGTTTAACACAAAAGATATTTGTCTTTTCAGTTTTTGTTTCTAGTTAATAGTGGGCCATTCTGTGGAGTTTTGTAAACGGGATGGAGAGGGGGGAAGTGTAAGAGGACAGAAAAAGATATACCAAAAAACCAAAACAAGGCCATTTCATGCCATTAGTTACAACACTTTTTCCTTTTCCTGCCCATTCCTCAGTGTGAGCAAGGTCGTGTTAATGAAAATGAAAGAGCAGAGACAATGAGATAAAACAGAATGTCTGCCATTGACGCAACTCAGATCTTTAGCAATCGGACAAAGATCAAAAAAGACAATGTAAATTTCACTCTAATTAAATCAACACATTCGGTTTGTCTTGATCCCCATGCCACATGTTGTTGCAAGGTCAACACCGACATTATACCATCTCCATGAATCTTTATATCGCTTTGACTTGTTCCTTCAGCCATGTATCCACTTCTTTCTTGTGCTTCTTCATCCAAGCGATGTTTGCGCGAATATTTTCAAAAGCTTTTTTGGTAGCTCTTAGATCGCCAAGAATCTCTTTATGCTCTGCCACCCACTCTTTCACCTGTTAACACATACGGGTAGAGTTGTTTTCAGTTTTAAGTTTTCAAGAGAAACACTGTACGCAGTGGAATATATTTTTACCAATCTGCCTAATGCTGAGGTCATCAAATTCGCTGCTATAAAAATATCGATTTCATTGCTAAAAATATCGATTCCATTGCTGACGATATTGATCCCATTGCTGAAGATATCGATTTCATTCCTGAGAATATCGATTTCATTGCTAAGGATATTGATTCTGTTGCTGAAGACATTGATTCCATTGCTGAAGATTTCAATTTCATTGCTGAGAATATCGATTTCAAGGTTGAGGATATCGATTCCGTTGCTGAAAATATAGAGTTTATTACTGAAAATATCGATTTCATTGCTCCATTGCTAAAGATATCGATTTCAATGCTGAGAATATCGATTTACAGCCCTGTGGATATCAGTTTCATTGCCGAGGTTATAGATTCCATTGCTAAGCATATCGATTTCAATGCTGAGGATTTGATGTCACCACTGAGGATATCAGGTTAATTATCGGTTTCACTGCTGATATCAACTTCATTGCAAAGGTTATTGATTCTATTGTTGTGGATATTCATTTCATATTTTAGTACTGAGTGTATTGATTTCACAACTAAGAATATTTATTTCCGAAGATTTTGCGAACTATTATGATGGATTTCCTGAACTTTTTAAGCTTAGCATCGAGTACGTATGAGGGCGAGAAGAACAGGTACAGGAGGCAATCATATCCATCTTGAATTTTAAAATTGCAATATGTTATTGACTTTGACTGTGGAAATTTAAGGGCAAAAAGAAAATGTCGTCATGTTTTCTAATTCATATTGCATAATGGTGTGCTAAACATAAACATGAATGAGAAAAGTACCGTTGCAAAAGCACGTTCTACTCGTCAAAACAAAATATGAGGAATCTACTCTTTTACCCTCTAATATACGACAAGCGCATAATTCGACCCTTATCTTACGAAGGAAATCGAAAGTAAGTTTATTAACGTTTTCCACAAATTGGACTTGAGCAATGAATGTCAAATGTTCATTTAGACAAGTTACCGTGCTTTTGTAGAAATCCAAGGGGGTTTGGCTACCCATGGACCTGCTAGCGTATAAATCCAATCCCGGGGTGATTGGAACTGATTACCTTTGGATCTTCTAAGGTATAAATCCAAGTTTTTTACCTGTTTCAAATGGTAGTCCGTATTAAAGTTCCCCGTAGTACGTGCTATGATGTAACCCAGCTCCATTGCTGCACTCTTGCCGATTCTACAACAGATATTCTAGTCAGTATAGATAACTGCAGTTAATTTTTGTTATTGTCAAATAATGTAATCATAGAAGAACGATTTCGTACTTCTTACTAGCCGAATTTTTTTCCTTCCTTTTATGTTTTTTTCTTTCTTTTTATTATATCTGGTAACACTGCCTTTAGTCGGTTGGCAATGGCGTTCGATGCAACTTTGTAGTCACAGTTCAAGACAGTGATAGGACGCCAATTTTTTAAATAGTAAGAGATGGATTTTTTCTTTGGAATCAGTTTAATTAGCTCTCTTCTCTGTGTTATTGACAGTTTTCTTAGTTTATATGCTGTGTTAATTGCTTTAACACATATCGCAGCAATATCATTCCAAAGAACTTTATAGAACTCTACGGATAATCCGTCCTCGCCATGAGGAGATTTGCTATTTCCCATCGATTGCAAGGCTTCTAAGCACTCTCTCTCGGTGAGTTCTCCATCACAGGCATTTTTCTGGTCTGGAGTTAATTCGCATTGTTTTTCTGGAGGGAAAAGGTATTCATGAGCTGCTATTTGTGGCGCGCTTTCTTTTGATTTATATAGTTCAGAATAAAATCTTTTGCACTCTTTGAGAATGTCTTTGTCAGACGTGAGAGTTTCTCCGCTATCGGTTTGTATCTGGCCGATTGTATTGCTTTGACAGTGACGTTTTTCTAAATTTAAAAAGTATTTGGTATTCTTTTTGTCTTCATTATACCATGTAGCCGTACTTCTGATTATAGATCCTTTTGTTTTATGCTGGCTAATTAGTTCAAATTCCTTCTTTTTAGCATCTAAATCCTCCATTAATTGCGTTCTACGTTAGGAGAACGCAATCCTAATCTTGGCTTAATAGCACAGTGGGTGGTAGCCCATTTCGTATAGCAGGAATAAAGTTGATCTCGATAATGTGGCGGTCGTTGTACCACTTCTCACGCGCAATCGCGCTGACCAAAGACTAAGCAGGCTCATCCTCGTGCTCACGCTTCTCCAGAAGCAATTGCTTTCTTTTGTTCACCAATAATTTGAAGACTCAAACGGCTAAGGATTTGCTCCCAAGTCGAATGCACTTCATTGATCTGTGATTACTTCTAGTTTATCTCTCACTTTATTCGGTAAATCATTTTCTTCTGTGGCTTTCTCTAAGTGCAAAAGTTCAGTTTCCAGCTCAGCTTCCCTATTTTTCATTTTTGCTTTTTTTTGGCCGGTATATATTTCAACGAGTATTCTCGTGTTTTCAGTTTAATCATTTCCCAAAGCAGCGAATCATTGATGGAGTTGTCGTTTCTGTATTCTTCTGTTATATATTACTTTGTTTACAATAGCTTTGATCTGATTAATATATTCGATTTCAGCTAAAAAGGAAGTGTTTAGTTTCCAATAACCTGGTCCTAAAAGAAATAACTATCATCGAGTGATCCGTTCTGTATCCTGGTGATATGTGTGATTGTGTAACATATGAACTTAATCCCTGACAAATTAAAAAAAATCCAATCTGCAATGTATCTCCGGTTTTTTTGTCTCTAAGTAAACCTTAGTGCCTCTGGGTGCAAGTCTCTCCATATATCTGTCAAGTCTAAATGCAGAATGTTGTTTATACGACCCTTTAACCAGCTCAGCGTCTTCTTGTCGTTCTTGACTTACCTTCTCTGTTTTTTGGGCAGCCTTTTTGGAAAGGAAAACTAAAATACCTGAGATTGTTCTTAAGTTTCGTTTCGCAAACTTGGGTAAATTTTAGTATCATGCATTGCCGCTTTTGTAAAGGTTCACTCTTTAAAAGTAAAAAAATACGTATAAATAGATTTCAGTTACCTCTTTATGATTTTGTCAAAGTGTGCGCGAACAAAGTCCCAGGCCAAGAGTCTTCCAGAAATGTGTGACGCTACGACAGAGATAGTCCCGGTCATGTCCTGAGTACGAATCTTACTGCCATCCAGGGAGTAATCCAACAATCTATTCGTGATAAATGGGAACTGTAGTTAATTGACCGTAACAATAAACAAGGCGACTGGTACATTTACCCCTAACTCCTAGCGCGCCAACAAACATGAAATCGTGCACACAAACGTACAGAAAGGATCTAGAACCTTCAAACGTAGCATACACAATGATGTTAGTACATGGACACGTTTCCGAAACAATGGTCTTCCACATTCAGTTATTCACTGAGTTAGGTTCGCAAGGCATTGTGGTCAAATGCACAGCCGCCATGTTGGATGCTACTGAGCATCACTAATGAGTTACCCATCGTTGAACCTCCTCCGTCGACTTTTTTTTGCGAGTTTTTTCTACGGATTTCAAAATTTTCGGAATGGTTTATAGCAGTTGTTACCTATTAAAACACGTATTTTGAAGCGTAGATGAAGTTTTTATAATTCTTCTTTGCATTCTTACGAAATATAAGAGAGCGACAATAGTTTTACGGCATTGACTGTTTCCAATTTCGCGGACTGAAGTTTCCAATGTGGCGCTCCTTACTCAATTCTGGTAACGATAGCAACAGTCAGAACATTATATGACCAGCCTTGATTAAAATCTCTTACATCAGTTGTTAAAACAATCCTGCATAATTGCAAGAAGAACAAATTACATATATTGCTACTTGTCTGTACATGTTTAGAAACTGAAACTGAGGCTTGCACGTTTAAGGGTTAATGAAAATGCTGACGTTAAAGCAAGAATTATGTTGAAATTGTACCTGTAAAACTTATAGCCAGTTGTGAATATGGTTATTTTCCAAATAATAAGTTTCCTGAATATTCTTTCATGATATTGAAATTAATAAGCTGCAATGCAACAGACAGCTATTGACAATCTCTGAAGCCTCGGCACTAATTCCCTTACAAATGGCAACTTTTAGTTTATGGTGATACTGCTTTTTCTTGAGAAATAGAATTCTAACTAGATAGTTGTGCTGACTTGCTATGTTTTCTCATTGAGATTAAATTTCCTGACATGCACACGATTCGTTGAGCAAGCCCTTTTTCATTTCATTGGAATATTTTGTAGAGTTATTGTTATTTAGAATTAGTAAGCATTAAAAAAGATTGTTAAAATTATTTTATACAGGTGAAAGGTTGATCGAATTATTTTTAATAACTATACAGATTGATAATTATTTTAAATTATTTTAAAATTAAAGATATTTTCGAACTTAGCGTTCATGATTGCATTAGGCTAAACTAGGAAATGCAATGTTGTCAGTTGATTACTGCAATCTTATTTCAATACTCACGTCTTGAGCAAGTAAGGTTCTCTGGACCCAGCCAAAGCGTACATCATCTTGCCTTTCTCTGTTGCATCAATGGATTTCTCATACCTATTCCACAGAAAGTTCCACTCTTTCGCTCCCCCATACTTCACAGCAGTATGGTAGACCATCGTACGGATATGAGGGGAAATGCTCAGACTGAAGGAAATAATGATAAAATATTTATAGATTATCAAATATGAAAAACTAAAATATTTTAAATGTTAGTGGTACATTATGAATGAAATTCCTAAAATACTAAAATGGGTAAACTTGTTAAAAACTAAGACAATTCCCTGTGAAAATGACGAAGAACGCAAAAGTGATACATGCAAAAATATACAAAAATAACTTAATTCTTTTCTGTCTCTTGCAGCGGCATTGAGCGCAAAAAGAAATAGATTATATTAATATGATTATTATGATTATGATTGTGATTGTGATTGTGATTGTGATTGTGATTGTGATTGTGATTATGATTGTGATTGTGATTGTGATTATGATTATTTAAAGTGACGTTTTGCTTGTGATAATGACAAAGGGGCATTTCTAATGCTTACTCAATTGAGCCTATATGTTATT
>JANSTR010116641.1:0-11996 GCA_025434805.1 Antipathozoanthus remengesaui | reverse complement strand
ACATTTTACGGTGGATAGTTTCGGTGACCCACCCCTCCCCCTCTCATTATCGAATTGCTACCCCAAAATGTATGTTTTCGCAGTTACTGATCACGTGATTTTAATTACCTAAATGATCATTGCACGTCAGTTATAATTGCAAGGGTTTTTATCAATTGAATGAATTTTGTTGACAAACACGATTTTTGTTCTTGAAAATGCCATTTCCATGCTACGGCTGCCGTGGAAACCAAAATATTGCCACGTGACTATACTTAATTGGAAGTTTACCTAATACTTATTACACATGTATCAAGTCAATCGGATGAAGAATTTTGAAAATAGAGGGGGGGGGGGGGGAGCAAATGACCCCCCTTCCTCATGCCTTTGTGTAACTTTTTTCTTCATGCCTTCTAGGGTTAATATGTTCTAATACTGATAACTGTAATATTTGCTCTCTACATAGGACCTATTATTTAATTATAGGAATTTCTTGGTTTGCCCGCCTTCTTCATCTTGATATCATCGCGCAGTTGAGCGCTATATTAGTATAAACTATGCTTTTAGGTACGATACGCTTGTTACCGCTAAAACGGTCATGGCAGCAGTATGCGCTGCATAGGCTTGTTCTATATCCCTGATTACATACTATTTCTTTTACAATTCTCTTTTTATCCAGTTAACTTCTATTTTTATTTTATTTTATTTTTCTTTTACGTCACTATATTTCGAGAAACCTGGCGTCACAGGAGAATGATTGGAGCCCAGCTTGGTCCTAAGCAAAACTTTTTTCCGTATAAAGGAATTCAAGGCCATGCACACAAGAGCGCTGGCTGTGGGGTCGGTGATGTTCTTTGGCTTAGGCTGCTTAAACGCTTTAGTACTTGAATTACTCCACACCATCAAGACAATATGGTTAAATATTTTGCCATGAATCATTGCTATATCAAATCTAAGTTCGCTGGTTGACCCACTTATTTACCATTGGCGCGTTTATGATCTGAGAGTAATTGCCAAACAGTTATTAAAATGCGAATGACTCTTGTCGCGAAGTAGAAACAATCACAACACAACGAAACGAGTAGTACATTTCATCGGTATGCCTAGTTCATAGCACTCTTAATGTTCAAACATCTTCGTTTTTGTTGTAACATCTTTTCAAGTTTTAAATAGAACATCTGCTTCTAACGTAATTGGCCACTAAATGAAATTGTTACAGAATATAAATACCGGTCAGGAAACCCAAATTATGACTTGCCGTGCAGGTCATTTAGGGGGAAATACATTAAGTTGCCAATAAATGTTTTGTGCATTAATCCGACTAATGTTTTCCTTGATGATACTAATTACGTTACCTGCACAGCGAATTTCAAGAATTGGAATCTTTACCAATGGCCACTTTCAGTTGTAAAATCATCTTTTAGAGCGCCAATTATTACAAAATTATCCAGTGAACTAGTTTTGTATAGTTTTTGATAATTCAAGCTTTGCTGAAAAAGGATTTGTATCTGAGTAATTGAAAGATCCGAAGTGTGCATTAAAATTGTATAGCTAACTCCGTGTTACAAATTGCTGAAACAAGACACAGATAAGTAACTGATCATCAGAAGGATACCTAAAATGTGTAAATAATTCTACAATTAGTTTCGGCTCCATTAAATAATATATCAACTGCAAAAAATAGGAGAAGCACCCAACGTGTGATTGCATTTACTGAACAAACATTAGTAAGAGATGAAAAACCAAAATAGTAAATGTTACTAATTGTGCGTTGAGCTCGTAAAAATTACATATACAATACACGTTTCTATAGATTAGAATAATGCTGTTTGTTATATAGCTGGTGCGTTTCCGACTCGAATGCGCGCCCTCATTGGCTAAATCGAGGTCTGCTGTATCCACTCTACGTGCCTTTTGTAATAAAACCGAGGGAGAATTTGACTTCGAATGAGCTACTAAACAAGAACTCAATGAAATTCTAATTTCGTTCTCATACTAATGCTAGAAAGAAAAATGGAGAACGATAAAAAAAAATGCATTGGCAAGCCTAAGGTTTGGGCTGCAGAGATATTTTATGGGAGCAAGGGAATTCAATATTATTGTTAATGTTGAATTTGCAAAGTCTAACAAAGTTTTCGAGGCGGCGGATGCTGATCTTAAACGACACGGCTTGGGCAAAGTAGATCACAAAGAGGAAATAACAAAAAGGTCCTCACCAGTTTTAATTTAATTTTAATTTTGCTTCACAAATCCGCGAAACAGTAAATTTTTATACGGGGACATTTTTGGGAGCAAATATTGCGATCAACTAATCGCAAGTAGAGGTTTATTATTAACATAAGTCATAAGATATTTTTCCAGTAACTCTTTTGCTTTAATACACAAAATACGCCAGGCTGAGGACGATTGTGTGCAAACTCCGCTCATGGAAACAACGGGAAGCTGTAGGCCAGGATTGAAAAGCCTGAAGGTCTCTATATATGCGAAGATCTTGCACTGGCCACGTTAGAGAAAACAGCCGCACAGGTAGATAAGCTTAACCCTAGAATGCGTGAAGAAAAAAAAGTTACACGAAGGCATGAGGGGGAGGGTCATTTGGACCTTCAAGTCTTCTACCGAATGACCTGAAAATTGTGTGTAATGAGTACCCAGTAAACTTTCAATTAAGTATAGTCACGTGATACTATTTGGTTTTCATGGCAACCGTAGCATGGAAATTGAATTTCAAGTGCAAAAATCATGTTTGTCAACAAAATTCATTCAATTGATAAAAACCCTTGCAATTGTAACTCGAGATTTGGGATTCTATTTTCTGTTTTAAATGCAATATTTTATTCTAACATAACTGAACATAATTACAATCATGAATGGCAAAAAATAAATAAGTTCCAGTCATTTTTTGCAGCAAAATACAATTTTTGAAGGCAAATTCCAAGTTTCGTGACTTCCTGTGATGACGTCATGTAATTAGGCTCAAAAGATGTGTTCATAATCAAAGAACAGTTGTGCCAAAGCTTTGGAGATCGGTTAAATAGCGCATATTTCTAGGCTTAAAGCAACAAAGCGAGCAGGTAAGACAGCGTATTTTATTTTAGATCGCCTAGTTAAACGTGAAAAGCCACCAGCATATCGGAGGTGAGAACTAAAGAATCTCATTTAAATGAGTTACCGTTTTTCTATCTGGACAACGAAGACTTCAGGCTAACTCTACTAGAACATATGCGCGGTATGATTAATTACGACGCTGATAGATTGTCTTCTCTCTAATCCAGTTCTTTAATATCTGAAATGCAATATAATTTTAGTCTCTGTAAAGATATAGACCCTGACTCTGTTTTGTTGAAAATCAATTCAATCAACTTTTACAACAGAAAAACGTAGACAACAACAGCTTATAACTTATGCACATTAAAGAACCGTGTTCACCTAGGCGTGGTTTGACTTGTTTTCGGGTGCCGCGAAATTCATTTTGTTCAGAGAAAGTATAATATGCGTCAATATTTGTTTCCAATACTTCAATTTTGACCAGCAAACAGTCTATTAGAGCTGCTTGACGTTATCCGAATGATATTTCGCTATTCCCATAAAGTCAGCGGCGATATGGAAACATGAAGAGTGAATTGTCTCGGTACACATTACTGTACACTCTCTGTTATTCTATATTATCTATACCCGATTCACAGTATAACAACTGTAAAAGCATCCTCGGAGGACCAGGGATTTGTAGAGAAAGATACGCTAAGGCGAGAAAAAATCTTGGGGGCGTTGGCTTTGGTCGGAGTACTCTGATCGCCTCCGGGTCTTCCAGGGCAGCTGTTCAAAAATGTAGTTTATACGTTGCTGCCCAATTCGGCCAGCTCGAACACGAAAAACTGGCGGAAAAGAAAGAAATAAAGATCACAAAAGTCGAAACCGGTTAAACGTTTTTGGTTACATGCACGTTTTGAAGGCTCTGCATGCGCGGTCAGTTGTAAAATGATTTATTGTGTTTAATGAACACAGCAAAAAAGAGAGATTGCAGGAAACACATGTTGATAAAGAAATACTTCATTGTTTGGCTTCCAGGGTCATTTCCTCTGGTTGTGTTCAAGTCCAGGACTGGTTCCAAAACTTGTGAACAAACTTTTGTTTGATAAAAGAATACTGAAGGAATCCTTGTTTACACTTATTGGCCTTGAGCATTTTCACGAGGTCAAAAAGACAAAAGTATGTAATCGCAACAGAAATAAATAAATAAATCGCAATACACACAAAGCATAGAAGATCCCCGGAAACATTTCTCTAGATAGTCTCGTATTTAAAGTCACAAACGAAGTAAAACAAAACTTTGGTAAACCCGGTCGCCAAGTGCACTAAAACGTTCCTCGTACTGTGGTTGAACTGAGATACAGATATTTGAGTATAACTCTCTTTGTAAACTGAATTTCCAACCAAACAGGAACATGCTAGAGCTAGCAGCTGAGTCGTGCGGCGGCCGGTCACCTGTATCTGAATAAACAATATACACAAACAAGCAACAAGTAAAAACGCTTACAAGTTCGACTTCTCTCAGCAGAAGTCTAATAAATATAGAAAATACTGATCGGTCAAAATAAACTTTACAACCTTTGAAATTACATAATTATAACATAGTAGGATAATAACAGAAAAGGCTGGCCCTTGCGGCAAATCGACTAACTAATTGTTAACGAGGGATGGAGGAATCACAATGTAAATTCACAAATCGTCTCTTTCATGTTCTGTGGAATACTGGGTCCTTGCCAGGTTTTAAATGTAAATCGTAATATGAACCGTGTGAGATGTTGATTTATGACATTTTCTTAAACAAACCACTAAAAAATATTTGCACTCAGTAAGTTTCGGCTTGTCTTAAGTAATTATAGGGCATACAAAAGATATGTCTTCCTCACTCGAAAATATCAACTCTGACTTGTGTTTAATTCAGCTTGTTTGCGAGCATAAATTGCAAAAACGACTGTATACATAAACTTGTCTGTCGCACGGAACATTTTGATGTTCTGTTGATACACAAACTGGAATAAACAAATGGCAAGCTGAACTATTATCCTCATCTGCAACGTCTATACAAATTGTAGAAGATATCTACATCTCTTTTTCAGAAAATTACACCAAGATCAAAGCGTATAGTTAACTTTATAATAATATGAAAACACACGAAAGTTGGCGCCAGTAAGAACAGCTTGTTATTCTTGTTATCGGCAATAACAAAAGATTTGTACAATAGCCAAGTTGACACGCGTATAAAGGATACACATTCAGGAATATGCTTCCTGCCTCTGCATTTAAATTCACGATCAATCAACCAAACAAAATCGCGCAGTAAACAATGGAGACCCAAAAGGCACAAAACTTGATCAAATTTTTATACCCATTATTAGGCAATAAACAAGCATGGACGATCCCAATATTCAAGTTTGAGTTGATGAAAAAGAAATCGTGTTGCAAACGACCAACTTGTAATTAAGATGAGCCTGTTATAACAAAAATAGTTAACGCACAAAACAAACAAACGCCAATGAAATATTTTTCGGGCTAGAAATCCGCTGTTCTTCAGAGCCGGAAAAAAGCCGAAAGCAGGGCATGTAAAAATAATTCAAGAATCAGAAAACAGAAAACAGAAACACAACCCGAAGGCAATCAGGTTGGTTTACATAATTATACGTATAGCTGCATATCGTCAAATAGGAGTTTGCGATATTAATCAACAAATTGTTTGTGGTCAGCCACTGTCTGAAACATGGCACAAAGAAATTATTTCCTGTATCTTTACGGCTCGTTTAAGATCATCGGAGACACGTCTGAAACAAAAAGGTAGGACGTATTTCCATTACTGCCGAAAGGGTTTGTGTTGGCTCGCAAGTACTGCTTAGCAAATTGTTTGAGACGATTCACGAACTATGCCTACCGCATATGGAAGGCAACCTTCAGTGACAGCGAAACTCCGCATATATATATATATATATATATTGCAGCGAGGTTTGCGAGATTAACGGTAAACAGTACGTTATGCTGGTGCCTTGCTTTTTCTTAAATGTCTAAAAATATTTACAAGCCGAGCCAAGTTGATGAAAAGAGTAACGATTTCTAAAATATAACCTATTAGAACTTTATTCTTTAGCTGGTGATTGGAATTATCGAGGAATAATCCACAGCACGAAGGTAGAATTGAGTCTTAATTTTACTTTAACTTGATAAACTAGTACATAAAAAATTCGTATTTACATGTTACATAATACTCTTAAGAACTCTGTTGATGTTTTATGTACATAAATAGAAACTATTTACAAAATTCAATAACATGCTGAACAAAGTTCAAGAACCAGTGGGTCCGGCTCCATTCCATCTCAAATAACAAGAGAATTCTGGCTTTATATTACTTCGAAAACTACAAACTTCTCACGATCATAAAATACTTTCACAATGACCACAGCGACATATATAGCAGTGATTGAATTCAAAGTCAGACCGATATTGAACCGTATACCTTTTATTCCGGGTATAGAGGAAGTGACTCTGCACGAGGCCGGTCACTACGTCAGTAGACAATGGCCAACAGAACAAACATAGAAACAAATAAACTGGCACAAAATTCCCGAACCGAGACTTTGGCTTTAGTTTGTAAGAAAACGATATAACGGCTTTTTCTCTAATTTTCTGCCGAACTCATCTGTCCACAAGAATAAAACGATTACAATTGAGACTTTAAGATGTTTATGAAGTGCAACATCTCAAACGGGCGTTCGATAGGCTCATTTGCGAGAGAACTGAGGAAAGAGAGAGTTTCTCTCTCTCTTTCCCCAATTCTCTCCCAAATGAGCCTGTTCGCAGGCTAGTATGTAAATAACCACTTTAACTTTCGAAACACGAAATCACGACCCTGAATCTGATACGTCCGGCACAGTCAGAAACCTTTCTATAAAGATTTTGGGTGTTAATTAGATTGCCCAATTCGCTCTCAACGCCGTCTACCCAGGAAAGGAATAAAAAATAAAGAGATCGACAATTTTAAATGCTAGTTACTACCATTTAATATTCTCTCGAGAATACAGAAAACTTCGTCTAGTGAGTCACTGCAGTAACAATATAAAATGTGGAAAAATGTTTACAAGACTGCACCTTTTATAAATTACTTCTCAAACAGACTGTCACGTTTTCCCTCTCAAGATGTCCTAGACTCTCTTCAGTGAAGTGTTCTCACTTCTTCAATGCACTCGATATTTATATTATCATATAATGATATATTGACTTGGAACACAAATTCGTCATCCTTTCTTCTCAAAAGTCTTGCGCCATCATCTTGACCTGCTTGTAAACTGGTGTCACTGGTGTACAGTGTAGCATATTAAGAGCTTTTATTGGCCAGCTTTAATGTCACAGAGTTGGGCGATGTGACACGATCAAGACCTTGTACACGCTTGTACTGTTTCATAACTTACTGAGCGAGTTTCCCCAGTCACTCGGGGTCCTGCTTGCATCATTCAATGTCCTACGATGCGGCCTTTGCTTTGATTCCAATGTGCGACTTTAGCCACGCGAAAGGGGAAGATAACTTGCCTCTTCTCGAGGAGTTCGAGTCTCTATTGCGTTGCGACATAACGCCGCTGTTTCCAAACGCAATTTCTGCTAGTAACGATTTGAACGCTGCTTCGACGTTTAGACCGTACTTTGCCGACGCAGCGATTGACAGACAGTCCACCCGAGCTTCGATCAAAGCCTCGGAGATTTTCTCAACAGAAAGTTGGCGATCTTCCTCGGGAATATCACACTTGTTTGCCACAAGAATCATGGGCACATAACTTGAGCCTTTGGCTTCCAAAATCTCACCACGGATTTTTAGTATTTCCTCCAAAGAACTCTTGTCGTCAACGGAATATACTAATATGAAGGCTTCACCTTCATCAATGGTCAGTTTTCTCATAGCTGGGAAATTATACGACCCCGCGGTATCAAGAATGTCAAATACGGCAGTTATCTTGGGAGAAAGGTTCAGTGGGGTCTCGTATAACTCCTCCACAGTTGGGGTATATACCTCGGTAAAGTCGTCGTCCTTGAAGCGCGAAATCAGAGAGGTTTTACCAACACCCCCAGAACCGAGTACCACGACTCGAAAAACTGTTCGAGGGAGGGACAGAGATTCGAACGAGTCTCTCCACTTCCAAAGATTTTCTTTTGACCTGGATTTCATTTTGACTCTCTTAAAAGCAACGTAGATTCCAATTCAGTTTTCTCTTGGAGATGTACGTTCGTTCAAGTGTTTTGTGATTCTAATGAATTGTCAGCAAAGCGTGCTGGTTTATAACTTCGGCAGCTGCGGAAGTTATAAGAGGCATGTCAGTCATATGATATATTTAGACGTCAGGGGAACCTCTGAAGTCTACTGAATTGCTGAAATGCCATATGACGGTTGAATGACAACTCGACGCGACAGGGACACAGGACTGACAAGTTACGTTGACGTTGTAAATGGCAATATTATCGAGTTTTATGCAATGTCCGTGGTAACTTTAACTTCTCAACGAAATTCTTAAAAAGTTAAATATACCAGAAAAGTTACAAAGGTCGAGGTTTTCGTAAATTGAAACTAGAAACCAAAATTTATATTATTACTAATGGTAATACCAGCAAAGTATTTTTGCATGATATTATAAATATACTGATCAACTCAGCAACAAATCGTACTTTAACGTAAAAAAAAAACAAAGAAGCCTACGTACTACCAAAATAAAATCCTTAACTTAATTGTTTTTTTCCCTCAATCTGTACAATATTTATATCCAGAGTCACATAAATGAGGAAAAGGTATTATTCAGAGCGTACAGTCATAAACATTTTAATTAATTGGACCTAAAAATCACGCGAGAAAAATTTACTTGTCATAAACATTTAAATTTTAAGTTATTTTCCAAACACACTTTTATATTGCTTTTTTATTATCAGCCAGTTTACAACGAAAATCAAGTTCTAATCATAGTATTTCACTACTTAGCTACAAACAAGAAGTTAACTAATTTTGATAGCTAATCATTTTCGGCTGTTTACTATATTAGTGGGTTGAAACTAATCAATGCCTCTCAAAGTTTACATGAAAACACTTGAAGACGCACAATTCTCGTTTCCCCCAGGCTAGGAAAAAAACACGACTACCGCAACGGTGCTTCGTTCTTGTTCGCTTATTTTTTTCACTTCCCACTTACTGTGAAATTTGACTTTTTTGTTTCTCACTAAGACACTCAAAACCTAACTTGCGTGCAGACGGCTGAACCGAAGAACAGTCCTTATAGGACTTTACTCTGGTTTAGTTTGTATGCTGTCGCAGGCTATCAAAACTGCGAACGATACTTTACTATGACGATCGATGAAATAAATTCATTGACTTTCACATGAAAAAAGAAACCAAGAAGTCTAACAAGGAAACAGTATGTAGTATAGTAGAATATTGCCACGTCATTTTCTGGTATGGTATTTTCTAAATACTCTGCGAAGCGTCATGTACATAAATTATACGAATTATACCACTAATTTAAAAAGACATCATGAAAGATACATAACTGTTTGAAAAATACATGACTGTTTGAAAAATACATGACTGTTTGAAAAATAGCAATATCACTATTTCTTTCATATGCAAATACTTGAAGACTTGCAAACGTATTGTACAAGCACGACCCAAAATGGAACTTTGCAGATTTTTGAAGGACTTTAGTTTACGGCTTTCCCAATTTTCTATTTACACCGAAACATTCCTGTATTTTCGACTTTCCAGAAGATACACGGAAACAGAGACTGTCGACCACAGTAATAAGCCTCAATGCAGGAGCTAAAAGCGCACTTGTAGTCAGTTTTTTCGATCACGGAAATGTACTGACTTTAGATTAGCAAGACAATAAATAGCCAGTGACCTACGCAATTTATATATCAGTGATTGCAGACGTCAGTTGAGGTTAAACAGAATAGTTTTGAGACTAATTGCTTTGTTCTCATCTGGATCTCATTAATCACTAGCAATTATTGAATAACCAGGAAGTAGAATTTTGATAAAATCTCATAAACTTTACCCTAAAATAGTATAATATTAGAGCAGGTATATCAATATGGCGCGCGCATCGATACAACTACGTTGACTGAAAAATTGTGAAAGAGAGTATAGATATTGACATAGCACTCGCTGATAAAGCGCGGCTTTTTATCCCTGAAGCTGACAACATTGTTGAAAACGTTTGGATAATTTTTTAAATTTTAAAGCCTTTATATATTTTATAGAGTATAGATAGATTTTATGGAACAAAAACCAACATCGCAGCCATGTGGATGAGTTGCATAGTACATATATTACAAATCGGAATGCTGCAAAGTTTACAATTAAACATTTTAAATTTGCAAAAAATGTACTGAGTCACTAAGTGTAAAAGTCTCTTAAAACGGCCAGTTGCCATCGGTTACACGTGAAAGCGGATGCACTTGCGATGGAGTGGCTGGCAAACAAGGTGTCGAGGTTAGGAGCTTGAGGTTGTCTAGATAGGAATAAACACTCTTTTTGTTAAGAACATACTTAATAAGAATACTGAGGCGCCTTCAAAATAAGAACACGGACAACAACCAAAAAATAAACTGAGGTACAACACAGAATCAGTGAATAATGGTTGTTGCAACTGATTCTGACAATTCCCGCTTTATGAATGCACGTGCTGCAATGGTGACCAGGTTTGGTTTGTAACCTTCGTCAAGTAATACAAATGCAGCTAACATTTTGGAGCTTTCAAGACACTTCATAGCACGGAAAGCAAAGCCAACAAGAACAAAATAGGAAATTTTTGGGCCTGAAATTGTCAAGCAAAATAAGCACATTGAGCCTGAGTAAAATGTAACTGGTTCTCATATAAAAAAAGAGCATTGGGAGAAATTATACGGCGGTGGCCCTCTTCTTAATCGTCGCCGAGGTATTTCTACCCTGGGTGACAAGAGGCACGACTCGCGAGTGCGAAGAATCGAGCGCCTGACGGCGCGAGCGAGCGTGAGGCCCCATGGCCCAAGGGCCAATCGCGAGAAACTTCTGGTAGCGTTTGCGCAAACCTCACTTCCATGCCTCAGTAACTGACAGCCATTGGAAAGCGTTTTTAAAATTTAAAAGAAACTTGCAAAACCAGTTTGTGTCACGTTGGCTTAAAACTGTTCGGCATGTTTACATCGTTTTTGTACTGCGAGCGCGTCGACATATGCAACCCGGAGTAAGGTATTTCGGTAAAGAGCGGTGAAACACGGGGCCACAACGCTCGAGGGTGGATCTCATGCATGAAACCTTGGCTGGTTTCAATAGTACAGAAGCATATATAGCATTAGTAACTGTGCACAATCGACTAACGCAAACTCAAACACTCAAGATTTCCGTGTAGCAATTCTTCACTAGTTTGTGTTTGAGAGACCGAACGTTCCAGACAATACAGTCAAAAGACACAGAGAGTCCGTGGCATTTGCATAAATCTGACCTATATATAGACAAACGGATGGACATTAATATTGAAACCGCTAGCGTCGAAAGAAATGCTGTCAACAACTTTCAACGAGCTGCACTTAAAAACAAGACGCTAGGTCAGCGTACCGTCGGGCTACGTGTTGGAGTTTGAGAAAGTTGAGAGAGAGATGAAGGTAGAATGGATTGACCCGATTGGATTTGTCGAGGTGGTCTCCTTGATGCAATATAAATCCCCAATAATTTTATGTTTTAGAATTACTAAGTCGTTTAAACTGACGTCTTCAGGGATACGGTTCCTATTCTGATTCAATGGCAATGTGGGAATCGTTTTTGGAAACTTCCATGTGGTCCAAACTATTTTTTATTGCAAACGGACAACTTCGATTTCTTTAGGATTTATTCAGACGACAAAAAATTGTCAGTTGTTCGGCTGCATCTATTGTTAAGCTTGGGAATGCTTTAACAGGATTGGTTAAAACTTGACAGCTTCTTCCTTGTGGTAACGTGTACGTGGAGTCATGCAACA
>JANSTR010116640.1:0-19933 GCA_025434805.1 Antipathozoanthus remengesaui | reverse complement strand
AAAGGTATGATAGTTCTTTGTGGCAGTTCATACTCCCATTAAATGTCTGTATGACGTAAATATGACGTCACAAAACTCTATAACTTATATTTCATTTAAATTTAGACACGTACCTCTAAAATATTGGCTACCATGGCAGCACAACACAAAGGGTAATATTGGAAACCACATAAAATAATTGCCTGGAAAATTTTAAGAAAAGTCGTATAATTTGAGCTTTGACAAAATTGTTTTCAAGTTATGATGAAGAAACCCTCTGGGGGAGGGGAGGGGGGTAGGTTAAGAAAAACACTGGCCAGCTTTTTTGTCGGTTTTGTTTCTTCCTTTTCCTGTTTGCTTTTTTACAAACAGGAAAGACTTTGAAGAAGCCTCCAGTTTATATCGCAGGGAAAAAATCAAGTCTGGTTCTAATTTTCTCAATAGTATATAAAGAATATTTCGACCAATGCGCGAATGACTCCAATAAGTTAGAAAACTGTAATTGGTTATTATGTCACCCTTGTAAAGTTTATTGTATTGTATTGTATTGCAATGTGAAAGTCATGCATCACAATAGCGTTTGAGCACGTGTCAAGAGACTTGTGCACGTGCAAGTATTGGTGTAGCATATGGGGGTCAAAGTTGAGTTCTGAATTCGAAACCAAACATTTGTTTGTAATTGTCCCCTGGTTTGAATTCAAAATTTACCTATTTTCCAAGCAACAACTTGGAGAAGAGTCACTTGCGTTTTAGTTTAAAGATTTGTCACTTTTTCTAAGCTTGATGTTGCATACCCCGGGCAGAAATGTTGAGCTTGCTGCCTCAATTAATGGAAATAATATGCCGTCACCCAGAAGTTGTTACTGTGTGCAGTTTTAACCAGAGAGGCGTGAATTTGCTCCATTTAGTTTCCCATTCTAACATCCAAAGAAATGGAGATTTTAACTTGTGATTTTCTATCTTGAGAGCAACTACTAATGTGTCGTTAAACTGTTCTTGATCTGATATTTTGGGAAGTTGGAGTGAAAATACAACGCACGGAACCGATTTAAAATTGATAATGCAACAACTGATGGCAAAGACCACGGCATTTCATTGAAGTTGTTTTAATAAAAGCATTATGATTAATGATTTATGATTATATCTTGCAAAAACCAGCAGGCTCATCAGTTTCCACTGCCACAAACGTTTCATGTGCTCATACTTTGCCGACAATAGAAATGAATACTATAAATTGGCGACTTTGCGTCACCATTAATTCATCCTGGTGGTCCGGTCGGCAGATGAGACTGATATCTGGTGACTGCATTAGAAATCAAACTAATTGCATTGAGTGGTAGATGCAATTTGTCCTGTATTTTGAGTGCAACCTGAGACCTAAAGGGTAGGCTCATTTGAAAAAGAACTAGCTGTTCTTCACTTGTTTACAACACCCCGGGGGCGGGATACTCGTCCAAATTCTGGGTATGGGTGTGCAGCCCAATCCCTCAAACCCTGGCCCTATACCAGACAAAAAACAGCAATTTTCTATCCCCTATTTCAGCAAAATCGGTAGCACCCATATTAAATAGCAAAATTCATAAAAACTAGCAGTTGTTTCAGTTGAGTTCAGGGTTCGGGTGGCGACTTAGGAAAATGATCGACCGCGCGTTGTTTCACATAACGAACTTTTTATGACAACAAATATCTCGTAAAACGATACTCTTTTTCAGATTAAACAGCGAATATCTATATTTCAGACAAAATCGGTCCTCACAGGGTCGCACATACCCGTATAGCCAATTGTGGGGAGTACCCCCCCCCCCGGGGTTTACAACAGATGAGTGTTTCGCTCACAGGCAGCCCAAACTCTGAATTTGTTTATCAGTGTATGCACGGCCTCGATTTTATAGACTTGGTCTTGTAAAAAATATCCTTCTTGTAGACGTGTAAATTCTCTATAAAATGGCACGATTTAAGGCCCGTTTCCACTAGCAATTTTGGTGCAATTTTGGTCGTCGATTGCCACTGCAATTTTTCTTGAACTCGCTCTGTAAAATTAAAAGTAGCACCTTTAAACCATTCGCTTTTTCAGAACAAACATTATTAAAATGTTTCGAAGTTCCCAAAACTTGATTCAACTTGGGCTAAGACAAAATTACAATGGAAATTGCGATAAAAATTGAATCAAAAATTGCCGGTGTAAACGGGCCTTAAAGTTTACCTACCTCGTTCAGTTGTTGTATCAATGTCTCGTGTATGTAGTTTGGGGGTCAGTAAATGGGATTCAATAGAGTTTTTTGCTCTCGGAGTTTCTCCTTGTAAAGTGAAAATTTCAAGGAAAAATTTACAAGGAGAAACTTAGAAGCAAAAAATACTCTCCAATCCACCATATCAAAAAAGATGACGGCTGTCCATTTGACCACAATGCCTTGCGAACCTAACTGAGTGAATTGCTGAACGTGGAAGACCATTGTTTGGGAAACGTATCCATGCACTAACAACATGCTAGGTTTAAACAATATTATGTATGCTAGGTTTAAAGTTCCTAGATCCTTTCTAAAGGTTTTATTAGCGTTTTGATGTTTTTCTTGCGCTAGGAGTTATGGGTAAATGTACCAGTCGTCATCTTTTTTGGTACGGTCAATTGGCCCAAACTACCTACATGAGACACTGATACAACAAATGAACACAACTTTATTTGTGTTATTTCATATATAGACAATTTACATGTTTGTATATACGGAAACGGTATCTCCGCCTATAGAAGGTTGTAAAATCGTTGAAATCGCGCGTACAATAAACGAATTCAGAGATAGGGCCGCCTGTGCTTTGCTCTGCACATCTGAAAAACTTTTTGCTACTTGATCTCCTTCAGTTTGGTTCATAAACCGTCTACGATAACATGATTAAAATCAAGGACATCCTGCATGATTTTCATTTGACTAAATGAACGCTGGGATGAAACTGAAGAAAGATCACATATCCGATGACTCAATCACTGAAGCGCTGGACTCACGTGTTTGAGAACCTTGAGAAACTTATTGCTTTCGAGCGAAGCGAGAACGCATACTTATCGTGGCTGGGCTTCCTGTGGCAAATGGTCGAAGCCAGGATGCTTTCAGATTTTGGTTTCTGACCTCCTTTTGGCATCCCCGCAGAATTTCTCAGGGGCTTGACAGGCGCGAACAGCCTTCTGTTCCGGTGTGGTTTGGTAGTCTTGTCGCTCGGATGTGACTTTGTGACAAACAAAATGAACTCGACAAATGAGCTAACAAAGAAAATGAACACAGCCTATGTGCTGACAAACAAAATGAACTCGGCCGATGTGCTGACAAAAAAACGTAATGCGGCCGATGAACTTGGAAATGGCTGAGGAAATGAACTTGGCCGATGTGCTGCCAATAAAAGTTAAAAGAGATGACTCATTGGCAATCAAAACTAACTCAGATGTTGAAATGACAGATAATGGTAAATCGACCAAAGTATCTATGGTGAATGACTTGCAAGTTCATACTTACATTAATGGCAAGTCGTGTGAAATTCAAATTTGTGTAAGAGCATGTAGTTTAAAGTCTGCTTTGATAAGTAATGGCAGACGTCGAGCATGTAATGTTCACACTGTTAGTAAACCTGATAGCGTTAACAACCGTATAAGAAAAGGGCAAAAAGAGAAAGAGAGCCATCTAGAGTCCCAGTTAAAATATTTATAAAAGCTCAGAAGAAAAGAAAATTTTGCAAGAAGATTAAAGAATGTCAAATCCCAATGTCAATACCCCCATACGTCCCGAGGAGGGGGATTGGATAATGATTGACTTGTGCATTATGATATATAATGTAGACCATCAGTCGAACGCACTCTTTAACTGACAGTTACGCTAGTGTTAGCATAGTTCACAAATGCAATGGTAATCATCTTTTAATAATACGAGCCACATACTTGCCTGAAAAGCCCTTTTCCCTCCCCCTGCCCCTAACTCCAACCCTTGCCAGCCATGTATACTTGCGCTATCACAATTATACTGCTGCGAGAAATTGATTGGACTCATCATCCAAAACTCCATATGTAAAGCATCAGTTTTTTCAAAACTACAAGATCAGCACTTCGCTGTTTTGATGTGCTCCACTGTGCCATCTTTCAGGTGTGCAACATGGTTAGTCGACCTATTGTAAACTCGGCCATGAATGGATTCAATGGGACACTGATGGCCTATGGACAGACCGGCTCTGGTAAGACGTACACGCTCATGGCGCCAGACGGGATTACTGCAGCGGTGATTGACAGGTGCTTTAAGAAGATTACAATTGATGATCGCCATGATTATAAGGTATCTTGAAATGGTTTAGTCCACTAGAACTTTAAGACAGTCCGCTTTACTGAATATCTAGTTATGATAATAACAGGCAATTTATAGTAAACCGTAAACGGGCTAGTCAGTACAATAATGATACATGTCTCTAGCAAACAAGCTAGCGAGTACAATATGCTAAACACGCTAGCTAGTGTCAATGTAACTCGCTGGTCTAATGAACGGGTTAGTAAACACAATGTTATCTTAGTTGTAAATGGGTTCGGGCGTGTTCATTTGGGGCTATTACGGGATAGGAAAACATTTTAAATATTCGGAGTAGTTTAATTCCCATTTACAAACAAATAATTACTCAGTCGAATAAGCCAGATATTATGAAGCACTCCAACAGTCTATTGTACTTCGGTCAGTAGTTCAGTTCAGTTCAGTTTATTATTTTGCCTGTGTTTCACATATATGTTTACAATGAATAATTAAGTATTTTAATAAGTATAACGTAATGTAATGTAATGAAGGAACTACAGTTAGATACATACATTTAAGAAGAAAAGCACAAGGCGAAGATTGTTGAAGATTATTCCTGGCTATACTGATTACCCTAACCCAGATACTTTCCAAATAATCCAGAACTGGAATAGGTCCAAAACGAACAACATTTAAATTTTCTGGTAATCCATATACATTCATTCCGGAATAGTCACAAACTAATGCGCGCTCAGTGGGCACAAAGTCGACAATTGATAGCCGGATCAATGACATTGCTCATAAAGATCGCTTCTAGTGACAATGTTGATAGATTATCTCCGTAGTGACAAATATTAACAAGCTCATTGTTGATGACGTTTTCACCAGGTGACTATGGCATACCTTCAGATCTACCAAGAGAAACTGTACGACTTGTTGAACTCCAACAACAAGGTTGAACTGAGCATCCGAGAACACCCTCAGAAAGGTAAGTTCGAGCTAGCTGGCTTTTTAGATCTGTGTCTACGATTGCCCGAACAACATTTAAACCTGAGGTTAGATAGAAGCTTTTAGAACCTTTTGTGACTGTGATGCCATAGAAGAAAAGCAAAATAAACTTAAATGAGCTTGTTTAAAATGTAATTCAAGCAAGTTCTAATCTATTAGATTGTATTTTGATGATATTTAGTCATTTGCAACCAGGATAATAGCCAACAACATGTGTTCATTAAATCAGGGAACCTACTTTGTAACATGTGCATGATATACACTTCGATTGTATTAATTTGATGAAGCACAGTACAGTGACATCGAGTGAAAGAAATCGAATAAATTATTCCCGTCCCATTTAACTTCAAATGACATAATAATGCCCCTTTCTGCTCTTTTTTCCACCCGACTTCCCCCGCCCCCTTAGCTCCACTTCTGGAAGTTAATTTTGCAACAAATCAAATAATAGTTAACACTGAAGTAAAATAAAGGTGATGTTAAACGGGAAGGAAATGTTTAGCGCAACTTTAACAATTTAGGTCATGTTGCAGGCTTTTGAACAGTGTTCAGCACTACTTCGCAGTACCATGTCTCAATATATATGTCGATTTTAGGTGCAACGATGTTGCAGTACAAATCGTTCCGTCAAACATAACCTTAAAGGTGAAGATTGCAAATGATTTTGGTGCAGGGAAAAAGAAAACCATGCATGCATTTTATAAATGGATGACCTTAGTTAATATGGCGTTTGGTGTAAACTTACGAAATCTCAACTACAATCATTCTAGTTGAAGTTAATAATATTGACTAGTAAGTGTGTTGATATCATTCTAGTTGAAGTTAATGGGTTTTACTTGGATGTTTCCTAACCGTTCTAGTTGAAGCAAAGGAGTGTCTACTGCATTCTTCCTAACCATTCTAGCTGAAGTTAAGGAGGGTTCTTTCTAATCATTTTAGTTGAAGTTAAAGAGCATGATATGGATTCTTCCAAATCGTTTTTAGTTAAACTTTGAAAAAGGAGTGTTACCTGGATTCTCCTTAATACTTTTTCAATTTAAGGAGCCTCACCTGCATTCTAATTAAAGTTAAGACGTATCATATGAATTTTTTCTAACACATTTACCATGTCATTTGCAATCCAGCTAGGTATCTTTGAATTACGCCCGCGGTATAAAAAAATTGTATTTAAATTTACCTAGCACGAGTTCCTTTTAGAATGAAAGGTCACCAGTACGACTTTGTCTTGTAGGAATCTATGTTGAGAACCTATCGGCGTTTGTGGTTCGTTGCGCCACTGACGTTAACAGTTTGTTGGCAGTGGGAAGAAAGAGACTCGTTTTTGCTGAGACGAAAATGAACAGAACTTCTAGCAGGTAACCTTGCAACTAGTACAAACACACGACAATGGTACAGTAGTTGTATAGACATACTAGAATGTGAGAACGGCGTTCGCTCATCGTAACACCATTTGTGAGCACATATGATTGTTAAAGGAAGTTCTGATTTTAACGCAATACTGATTTCTTGGACACTAGAATCTTTCTCGTTCGTATATTGATCATAAGGAATCTCGGAGGTCATTTTGAAAAGAAATTAAGATATGATAATTGGATGTCCAAGTTCCTTTTAAACTTTAAAGATGTTTTTTGCTTGCACCTAACTTCCATAAGTGGTTTAGAGGTGAGCACAAGCACAAATTAAGAATTGTGTTTTTCCACTGTCAGATGGTAGTAAACGCTAAATATTTTGTATGTGTCCAATTACTTTCCACAATTCTAGGGTTGTTTACCATTTACATGAAAAAACCGGTTGGTCGACGGTTTGTACAAATGGTAAGCAAAACTCCCCAATGAAAAATTCCGTTCGGGATTGGCGTGTACCATTTGCACAACTCCTAAATTACCGGGAGGGCCTAAGACGAGTTTGGCTTGTTCAAGAT
Organism: Antipathozoanthus remengesaui; assembly: GCA_025434805.1. Lineage (NCBI taxonomy): Eukaryota > Metazoa > Cnidaria > Anthozoa > Zoantharia > Parazoanthidae > Antipathozoanthus > Antipathozoanthus remengesaui. Next base: position 12,772 of record JANSTR010116640.1, on the reverse strand, counting down.
GGCGGCTGAAATGATGATATTCAACACACATCAAAATTGGAGTAGGTCTTGGAACTGGTGCAGAACAGCAAATGGTAAACACATTTTCCGTTTGGATATTCCGGTTGAGAATTTTGGACTACCTTTCAAGACGTTTTCGGTCGGGCAAACCAAAATAGTCCTACTATTTACGTTCCAACCGAAATTTCCGGAAATTTTTGGTAAATGATAAACAACCCTAGAATCCCGAGCAGTTCCGACAGGATACAAAGATACTTCTTCCTTGGTATCCAATGGCATCCAACTAAGTAGGGGTTTCAGCAAATTTAGTGCATTCGCACTTGCAAAATTATATTTTAGGGTTTTGATATTTTTAGAAAATGCTGGACAATACTGCCAAGAAAAAATAAAAATCGCTATTCAGCAGGACACACCCTCTCTTTCTATACAATGCGGACTTCAAGTAGTTTGCAAACAAGATCAGGGTTACGATTAATCAATATTGATTGGTAGGAATGAGATATTTGTAAACCGGTTATGAACTCTTAGGCTTTGTTTAGCTGTCCAGAATATTTTGTCCAGGTTGTAGCAGCATTCCTCAATTCTTATTAGTACTATCCGCAGGTCCCATTCTGTGTGTCAGCTCACAATAGAGAGAACACTGAACAAGGACAAGACGAAAGTGGATCCGATTTCGAAGGAGCCTCTCTCTAGAAATGGTAGGTGACAAGATGAATAATAATGAATAAAATATCAGGAAGAATGAAAATACTTTGGAACAAATCTATAGGTGCCAGGTGTCAAAGTAAATTCCGCTGGACGTTAATAAGCGTCAAATGCCAACCTGAAACAAAAAACCAAAGTACTAGCACCCGCAGTCATGCGAGATCGCGCTTCCTTTGAGAGCTTTTATTACATTCAAACAAAACGACATAATTGCAAAGGAACTCTAGTATAGGAAACAGTTTATTCTGGTTAAAGACTTATCCCAAGTTTAGATTTTTTTTAAGTGTCCAAACCTTTTTTTTGAGCGAAACGAATTTATGTCATCTATGACATGAATAATTTAAAAAAAAGAAAATCCCCATTGCCTCAAATCTTTTAGTATTCTTTCTAAATAGAATCCGAAAACAGCAGAACTTGCAAGTTGGAATTCAATCAATATTCTACAGTCAACTACAAACCAATATATAAACAAACCTTTCCATGCAGAGCATTTTGGTGGCATGCACAAAGTTAGTTTCGTGAATGCCTGACAAAATACTAAAGACTTTGCAGGTGCACATGGGGCCGACTCTGGACATAAAAGTTCCATCACTGCCGGGAAAAACCCGAAGGTACGTATGACTTTATGTTGGGTCGGACTCGTTCTTCCAATGTAAAACCGTTGAAGAATAAAACCAGAAATTTCCTGTTAAGTTGTCGTTGCTTCCATTCTTCTTATTATTACTCTAAGTTTGTAATACTTCCATTCCTGTGTTGTATCTTTAAGAATTTATGCTGGTTTCTCTGCTAATCAAACTGTCAGTTTGAAATTACAAAAAGGTGACTATCCAAGTGACTATTTTGTTAACTGAATATTTTCACTCTCGTGTCATTTTAATCTGAATACCAAATTAGGGGTTTTTCAAGTAACATATATTCATTACATAGTTCGACACTAAGCAGAAATGATTTTTCCAACTCTATATAGAGATTATATGTACTGCATATTCGTATTCTAAATGAAACAATTGAAGAGGGAATTAGAATAAAAACAATTCACTAAAGTTTACAAGAAATTAATATAGCAGTTATCTGGTTAAAACAAAACTGCACGTGTAACAGAATATGAACTTCGCAAGTGAACAAATAGCATCCTTTTCCAAACCTAGTGGCTTATAAGGCCAGCGCTTATCCCTGGTTTCTGCAGTGTTAAGCAGATAGAAGCACATGACTCCCCTGAGAGTGGACACTAATTCATTGCAGGCTATAATCCACCCTTTCTTTTGTTCGGCACAAAACTGCTATATTTTTAGTCTGTATGCTGAAGAAGGAGCCTCGCTCCGAAAACGTTACTTAGTCGCTTCGTTGCTTCGTTTAACTAGCTTAAACAGAACAATTACAATCGAGATAATTGTGACTGTAGCGCTCAACAAACAACATTGTGTGGGGGACAGGGGGTGATTCATTTGTTTTTGTTGGGAATTGTAGCTCCCAGCAGAAGCTGGTAGTAATTTACACCGGGGTTTGAACTCACGACTGTTGAGTTGACCAATATAGATGTCATAATCTAATTGCCACACTGCACTTGGCTGAATTTAACACATGTATGATACCAATGCAGGATTAAATGGCTCTCTTCAATGTACGACTTACCGGAGTATTACTCATTATAGGTTTGCAATGGTCATACATCCAAAGTTGCTGAAGACGATGAAGAAGTTGATGTAAGCAACATTTTGCATATGTTCCTATAAAGAGCTCGCAGCTTCAGTGGAGCTGCATATTGCCTGACTTAATACCGAGTGGGAGACTGGTACTGTCCACAAAAGTCCGGTAACACCAGTTCTCGCGCAACTCTCCCTATTTACAAGCGAGTGGGAGCCTGGCACTGGCGGACTTTGCGGACAGTGGCGGTTTCTGCTAAACATGAAATCAGGCAATGGAACGAGAAAAGAGAAGTGCGTGCGCGGGTAATGAGGCGATTACTGTATTGGAAGTCTCGCACTTTTCTCGGGTGTCAGTCTTGTTATCCAACTACCTTTTCATTCCCATTTCTTGAATAAAGAACTCGTAACCGAAAGAGAGTGCTTTTAGTAAACGATGATGACGCCAAAATAAACTCAAGATAGGTAATGGTTCACTTGTTTAACTGTGTAATAATTAGCATCTTGTTCCAGTTAGCTGATTAGTTTTTAATCGATATAAAAAGAGAGTCATATGAGTATTCTGCTTATCTCAATCAGTTCAGTAAAACGCCGCGAAGAGCAACCTAAGATTCAACAGGTTGTTACATGTAGGGTTAGACTACATTTTCATAAACACTTTGACCATTTATCCAGAGATTCCTACATGTGAAAAATATAATAAATGTATAATGTATACGACTATTGTTGAAAACGGCATATCTTCTAGCTGTTAACCCAGTTTTGTTAAACTTTTGGTAAATAAATGCCAATAAGGAAGGACAAATACCATTTATAGCATATTTTTGTAATCAACAGCAATATCCTTCTTCACAAAAATTAGGAACCAAATTAAGAAGCTGTTTAGCCTAAATTTCCACTAAGTTCTCCAAATTATAAGAATCAATTTTGCCAATCTTCAAAGCAACTAGGTTTTTCTTCGTGGCGTTTTACCTTTACCTTTAACTACGCAAACAGTGAGGGCTGGAATGCATGTGTATCTGTTCTTATCTACTCTAGATTGAAGACGATGCCTTGACCAATATGGCTGCCTTCGACAATGACGATGTCCTTGTCAGAGGAAAAATCTATCTGTAAGTGTAATTTTACTAACAGAACACCAATCCCATTCCAATTTAAATTAGTATATAGAATTCTAAGGAGTGTTTTCTTATTCCACTGCAAAGTATTTTAAATATCATCAGGACTACATTATAGTATTGCGAACGCCTGAGGCGCGAGGAGGCAGGCCACCTGGAAAGTTTTAAAAAATTTGATCTCTGAGAAGTCATTGCGTACATTCTGATAAGTATCAAATAAGGATTTCCAAAGACAAAGGGCCAATTATGGAAGCACAAGAGGGCCAATCAATACATTACCTTCGAAGAAAGCACAGTTACAACCAGAGTGCGAATGACTCGTGTAAATGTTGTTTCTGACGCAAGAACATATTTTGAAACGATTTCAATTTGAATACTGCATAAGATTTGTGTCCTGCGCTTTAGAAAAAACCTGCATACTAGCTACTTTTCTAAAATGTCGTCACTAACGTTACTCGAGAATGACCACTACTTGTTCCACAAATTAATTGTCAGCCTTTCGCGATACCGAGAGGGGGAGGGCGTAATGGGGGAAGGGGGTTAGGAAGGTTCGTCCGAATCCCCCAACATAGGGCCTACTCGGTCGCCCTTTGTGTGCCATTACCCCCTTCCTTTATCAGCGCTCCATTTCACGAGTATTTGTATCTGAAACTACAAGAATAAAAGGAAAGTTTAAAGCAGACGTCAGAGTCACCGAGAATTAAACTGGGGGTCTCTACATGTAGCTTCTCCGTCAGTTACAGTTATAAAGCCCTCCAATCTGCATCTTTCTTAGCAATGAAGAATGAACAGCTGCCGGTCCAACTTTACCGGCCATAGCTAACAATGGCAAGTAAAAATAAATTTTACAAAATATCATCTTCAACTGAGGAATTGTTTCTGGTTTCAGGTGTGATTTGGCCGGAAGTGAGAGGTTGAAGAAAACCCAGGCCCAAGGGGAAAGACTCAGTGAAGCACAGCATATCAACTCTTCACTTCTTGAGTTAGGGTAAGCCAATGTTTTTGCTGGAAGCACTCGCAATCCTAAGCAAATCATTAATCATGTATTATTATTAATAGTAGTAATAATAATAATAATAATAATAATAATAATAATAATAATAATAAAAATAAAGAAAGTAACAAAACCTCGAGAAACAATATTAAGGCATATGATTCCTGGAGGTCAGTATAAATTTCACAGTAACGGCCATTTTACCGTAATCATGCTCTATTTTATTAACAGGAATGTAATCCAAGCATTGGCAGAAGGGAAAAAGAACCATGTGCCCTTTAGAAACTCTACTCTCACTAGACTGTTACAGGAGAGTTTGGGAGGGAACTGCAAGACCAGTCTTATGGTAACTTCTATTTAATAAAATTTGTCAACAATTGCACATTGCGCGTTAAACCGTTTGAATGCCATTGTTTCACTGTTGTGGTTTCATTCTTTATGTCTTGCATGTTTCAGTGTGTGGCCTAGCTATAAGGTAATTCTTTTACTAGAAATTGCTTTTTTCATATTCCATAATACAAAAAATCTGAGCTCCACCTACCAAAGCAGAAACTTGGAAACCGTATACATTTCCATATTCCGGATCAGTACTTTTTACCTCACTTCCTGCACACATCACTTTTTCTCTTTCAAGTTCCTTGTACACAATCATTTTAAAAAGATGTGATTATAAAGTTTTAAAGATCTTATATAAATAAATTTAGATAGCTTAAAAATTCTTAAACATATCTGATCCGTTAACATAAAATCGAAATACTTGGTAGCAGGGCAATTGCTGGACATTACTAATCTTGATTTTCCATGAAAAACGCGGGGCAGGTCTGGAGCACTTAACGCCTCACACCTGTCCAAGGGACTGGTATTTAAACCAACTTTGAATGCAACTATTCAAATACAAAATTTATTTTGGCGCCAGGGTGGGACTTGTGAAGAAACTGTTTCCAAACATGTCCAGGGCCCCATGTTTGTCTTTACTTAACTCATAGTTATATTTCTTTCTTTAGGTTTGTGTGGCTCCTTCAATGAGTGATGTCAGCGAAACCAAATGTTCACTTAACTTTGGTTCTAGAGCCATGAAGATTACAACAAACGCCTACATTAATGTTGAGGTGAGTGAAATAGTAGTAGGTTTGAATATATAGTCTCGATTGGAGATTGTGTTCTAGACTGTTGTGTTGAGACTTAGCTTAACAAAAAGAAGCAGGCGTAGTTAAGTTTTTTAGTGGGCGGCCTTTGGAACTACATGTCCCAAGTGCAGGAACTCGTTAACCCTCTTTGGGTTGTATTTTGGACCTTCGACATTGTTCTATACTCTTGTTAGTTTTCTTTTCTTATAAAATGTGGAAATAAACAAAACTGTCATCTACCGCCATGTGGCAAAGACTGAGAAGTTACGTACCATCTTCGTCTGTTGAAACTGTTATTGCCATTGATGCTTTCCCGTCACCAATCTTCGTGTACGCCAACACCTTCACACTGTATTTAGTAAACTTTTTCAGCGCTTTTAATTCTATGGATTGTTTCAAAGTGGTTTTATTAACGTAATTTGCTTCTGGTTTCGAATGAATATTGTAGAGCACGCGGTATCCAAGTAGAATTCCATGCACAAACCCTTCTGGAACAGGATTCCAGGTGGTGTTTAGACTCGTGGAACTTGTGTTGTGTGCTGATATTTCCCGCGGCGGCTCACTGGGGACTAAAATAAAACAAATCTGAAACGACATTACTAAATTGGAATTCGAAACATAAACGGCTTACGAACCACCTAATACTGAAGATTATATAATCAGTAGAAATTATGCGTAGCCAAATGGCGAATCTCCTATCCTATCTGTTTTGTGTGTGCGAGGTTAGCGCAGTGTAAGACCGCTGACTGCCAACAAGGAGGTCTCGAGTTCAATCCCCGGCCTGGTCGAAGGTTGAACTCTGTGCGATCTTCTTTTTCCACACCATCCATGATGTCTAGTCTCTCGACCTTCTATCGTGGGACTTAAAGAACCTACGCACTTCTCGACAAGAATAGGGTTTCGACCCGGTGTTGCAGTCTGTTCCCGGTCGCAGGGGGCATCTTCCTTACAGAATATATTATTTGTAATTAAACTGCGTGGCTGAAATTGCGTCTATGAAACGCCGCCTGTACACAAAGTCCCCACTGAACAATATTGCAAAACCCCAGCAATTCAGCTTAGGGCTGCTATTGGGGTTAAATTCGACCACAACTATCTATCTATATATCTAAAACCTGTATGTGCATACCATCTTCATCCGTTGACACTGATATCCCAGACGAAACGTTCCCATTTCCCTTCGCTGTAAATGCCAGAACTTGGATCGTGTATATAGTGAACTTGTGCAGTCCCTTTACCTCCATGGATGTGTTGCGTGTGATAGCTTTCTGAGACTGATTGCTATTAGAGTTTGCGACCTTGTAGATCATTGTGTAACCTCGAAGAATTCCATGGACGTACTCTTGGGGGACTGGTGCCCAAGATACCATAATGCTTGTCGAACTTGTGTTGTGTGCCAGTAGTCTACCAGGTGGACGACTCGGCACTAGAATGAGAGATGATATAACGCAATATATCTTACCTCTCCAGGTTAATATAATTTTATATCTTTTTCTTTTTTTTTTCGGTTTTGGCTACATTTTGAGAAAGATGCAATTGCATAGAAGTTACCGCTCTGACAAATATAGACTAAATTAATGATAATGTCATGATCAGCTCATAAGAGGAATTTGATACTCATTGATTAAAATAAATATTTACATGGCTTTTAGCGCTCAATATTATATACTTATTGGATTCGTCCAAGCCCATTATGGAAAGATATTTAAGTCGAGAGTTGGGCGAGATATATTGGGCGAGACCGTAGGTCGAGTCTAATATTACAAGTCGAGACTTAAATATATTTCCTTGGGCGAGGATGAATCCAATAAGTGCTTTATTATACCGAAGAAAATTACAAACACTGACTTTGGCTCACTGACTTTGACATTCTTTCATAAATCGATATTGAGTTGGCCATGATTCAGTCGAAGGACGAAGGTCACTACAAACACTGTCAGTACAATAGTGATAGTAAAATTACATCACGTGAACAGCAAATCATTGAAAGACCGTCACAGTGCAAACAGTCCAATAGTTTGCTTTCCAATATTATGCTGTCCAATATCGTCAAATATTGGATTGTCACGTGACTGCAATGCAGACATATGATCGGTAGTTTATCACTGAGGTATAACAAAAGTTGCTATTACTGCAGGGCAGTCAACTTGTCGTCTTGTCGTCTGACACTAGTAATTTCAGCTTGTGGACGAGTAACTTTGCTGAAGCACGTGTCCGTGCCACACAGACGAGCAGAATCTACAGATCAGTGTAAAATGTCTATCATACAATAAAATTACAATATCCTGTTATCCAAAAGTTGTCAAAGCTGTGCGTTTATTTTTATCCTCTGGAGACTCGAAAATGTCTGCTTCTCACGACGAAACGTGCATGTTGTGACACAGTACGATGATAGATGATGATAGGATAGTCATAATTCCACTTCATCAAGAAACACATGCACAGCGGAGGAGAATGGGAGTAGTACACAACTCATTTTCTTCAAATTTTCAATCTATTTAAACATAACGATATATTTGTGTCCTCGAGGCCGAATTTAGCCACGCTTACGTTAATGGCACAAAATGTAAACCGTGAGATCATACCGAAATCAACCCATACTGCATGTAAAGAAAGCTGTTCAAACAGTGCACATCAGAAAATCACACAAACTGTATGTACCATCTTCTGCAGTCGAAACCGATAAGTTGTTTGAACTTGGTCCATTTCCTTTTCTTGTAAACGCCATCACTCTGACCAAATAAACGGTGTATTTTGCCAAGTTGTCAAGTTTCATGTGGAGTCTTGTGGTTGTGAAGCTTTGTTCATTCCGAAAGCGACCAGCGGTTTCACTGTAAACCACCGTATACCCCGTTACTATCCCATGTGCGTTTTCGGCTGTAACTGGATCCCAGACCACCATCAGACTTGTGGAACTCACATTCCAGGCAGACACATTATTTGGTGGAGCACTGGGCACTAGAAAGAGTAAAAACAAAAGCTCCATTATCTCCCCTCTCTATTTAGTTCCCCGTTTAGAGCCTCATGTTTCCAATAAAGCCCCCACCCTCTCCTCCATATAATCGCAGCACTTGTATGAACAGTTTCAGCCGCGCACTCTTGCCGAGCGGTCTAACTATACCACTAAGTAAAAACGCAGATTTGTATTTGAACGAGTGTGTGCTAAATGTTTCGGTTTTAAATGGCCAAAGCCGAGCCTACAACTATATACTATATACGAAATTGATTAATTTGAGTGAGATTTCAGAAGCCGGTTATTTTGACTTTCGAGTTTTTAATAAGCCCACTCCCCCTTCTCCCTAATAATATCTCCCCCCTCCACCAGTCCCAGATTTAAATAAGCCCCACCCCTCGGGGGTTTAATAGAGCTTTCACTGTACCTCAAAAAATGATAAATAAAAAGACAGACGAGATAGAAAATTGGAGGAGATGGCAAGTGGGAGAGAGACGATTATGTGTACTTTACGGAAACGGTACGTACCGTCGTCGTTAGTGGACACCATGACGGTGTTAGAAACTTTTCCGGCTCCTTTTGCTGTAAAGGCCGCGATTGTAACAAGATATAAGGTGTACTTTTCGAGCCCCGTCAAAATATAGTCGTTTACATCGGCACTAACGTTGACATGTCTTTCACTCACATCTTTTGCTGTTTTGTACATAAGTCTATAACCTTTCAGGACGCCATGTACGTAGTCTACCGGGACAGGTTCCCATTTTGTGAAAATACTCGTAGAAGATGTGTTGTGTGCAGTGAGGTTCTGTGGTGGCAGACTTGGAACTGCGTATTCAGGAGACATGAGAGACAAATTATTATAGAATACTATTATAAATGATATTATTACTTATATATCTTCAGCTCTCTTGACAGATCTTAAATTTGGCTGCAACGGTTCAACGAGTTTATGTTTTATTTTTCACTTACTATACAGTATTTACGTCAGTATGAAGTAATTATTGGGTGGTGAAGGAATTGCAACTTGCACCCCTCTGCGATTGAAGAGTAAGAAAAGGCGCTAAATAAAATAGTTTCAGAATATATTATACTTCTACATGATGTGTAGTTTACAATATATCAGGTTCAACAGTACTGACCAAATGCTGTCAGTAAAACGTTCTTGCGAGAAAGAAACAACAATGTAATTCATTGTTTAAGGAGATATTTTGTATTTGTGTCTAAATATTTTAATAGACAAGCTTGCTTATGTTTGAAATGGCGATTCTTTCCAGTTTTAACGGCAGTATATTTTGCTCCAAACTCCATAGACGATATTGGTTTTGTAATTACTACCCAAGATCAATGCGCTACATGAAATATGTGGATAAATGAAACTATAGTAATACTAACCCTTTAATCCTTGTTAAGCTGCAAACTCACAGCAACCATTATAACATATTCTGCGATGTACGATGAAATGAACTTACAAGAGTTTGGTTTTGTAATTACTACGCTAAATCAGTGCGTCATGGAATGATTATGTGGACAAGTGAAACCATTAAGCTTTTCTAGACTACATCTTTCGTCTTTTAAGCTGGAAACTCACAGCAACAATTTGAAATATTCTGTGATTTGATTATGTTTGGAGTAACAAGATTGAGTTTGTTTAAAAGTTGTATCATAAGCTTTTGGACACGTCTGTAGAGATTTAATTATGAGTTGTTTACGTTCAACCGTTTAAGTAAGATAATAATTTCGAAAACAGTTGTTCAGATACAACTTTGTTGTGATTGGAAACCGTCCCATCCGTCTTCCATTTATAATTATCTCCATTCTATCTCTCACTCATCTGCAAATATATCGTTTTTCCGTCACCTATCCATCTACCATTGCCTGATTTTATACCGAGCGGGAGACTGGCACAAACGCGTGGGAGACTGGCACTAGCAGATATTTGTGAACAGTGCCAGTCTTCCGCTCGGTATGAAATCGGGCAATTTATCTGCTTCTTTGTTGCGACACTGGGATACATTGTGATTGATAGATCTTGTTTGTTTGTCTGTTTTTCCGACAACCAATTCCTAAATTTTCCAATCAACTTGTTATGTTGCAATATTATTCATTTTCTGGCCTTACATCTATTCGAATGATTGTAGAACTTGATAACGAAATACATTTCCTGATATTACGTGAATTTTCATAACGGTAATAATTTGTTTGATCCGATCTTATTTATCAGAATCAAAAGGTTGTCGCCGTTGCTGTCTCAATAATGCAATGAAACTGAAAAGCAGTTCGAGCAGAAAGTAATCCACCACACTAAAAAAGATGGCGGCTGTACATTTTACCACAATGCCTTGCAAACCTAGCTCGGTGAATAGCTGAACGTTGAAGACCATTGTTTGGGAAATGCGTCCACTAACAACATTGTGCATGCTAGGTTTGAAGTGTTTATAGACCCTTTCTGTACGTATTTTTTTTATGTTTTCATGTTTTTTACGCGCTGGGAGTTATAGGTAAATGTACCAGTCGCCATCTTTTTTGTTACGATCAATTCCAGAGAATAGTAAACGAGGCAAGCCGAATAAAGTATAAATGCGACCGCATTTGTCAAGCCGCTGTCGAACATATACGTATTACACCTCAAGTAATTGCACGGGTTAAACTTACCATCTTCTTCTGTTTGTTCAATAACAGTACTACTTGATATCCCTGCTCCTCTGGATGTAAGGACAAAAACAGCAACGGAGTAATTTGAGAATTTCTTCAGTCCAGTAATATTAGCCTGTCGGAAGTCTTTGTCCATTGTTGCAGTGTTTGGGTTGTTAGAACCGCTGACCAGTTGATATGTGATGAGAAATCCCACCGTCCAGTTATTTGTATGGCAATCGACACAATCCCATCTCACATGAATGGCGGTTGAGCTTAGTGAAGTTGCTGAAAGGTTCCTTGGTGGCTTTCCTGGAACTTGAGAACCACAATGATTTATAATCGTGTTTTTTGTACATTGAAAGCTGGTTTTAATACCAGATTCCTATCCGTAAACCAGGACTGCGAAACTAGGAGGAGGGAATCAAAGCATTCTGTTTGTCTTTCCAAGTCGATTTTATTGCATTTGAGCCAAACTTGTCCAAGACACAAGTAACGTCATACCCAACAAACTAGGCATTTAAATCTTGTAAATACGGAGTTCAAGTTGAACCCAAATTAATCATTTATTTGCAGACCTAAGTCGGAATTCTGGGAAATGCTCAGTCTAAGTTGATCTTTTATTGAAGTTCAGGTTTAACTTAACTATTTGAATGTGATTTGATACCTTTTCTTTCTTAATTCAGCTATTTGTTGTGAAGTTACAACTGCTAAATTAGTAGGAGTAAATCATGATTTCGAGTTCCGTTTAGAACTAATTTGCACGAGAGTATTTTGCAAAGTGCTTCAAAATTGTGCGAATCCAGAGGGCGAACGCATTTTGATACCTTTGAAAAACACTCGAGTGCATTGATTGGTTTTTCATTGCTAGCGCTTGTCATTCAATCAGATTTGATAATTGAGTATGTAATTGCACATAACTGCACATCTTTGTAGTTTTTCATGTATACATGATGATGAGGTTTATAAGACATTCTCGGGACTCGGAAGTTAAGTCTGAAGTAATTTTTTTCCTTTACTGATAAATTATCTTACTGCTGTCCTTGAGCAGTTGAATGGGGATTCCATGAAGGCTTCCATTGACGTACAAAGCTTGGTAGAGCACTTTAAACTGCTTCATTTCAACATCTTGGCCAAACGTAATCGTTATATCTCCAATAATACTGCCATTCCTAAACCAGAACAAAGACATTTTATTTTATTGAAGATAACATATTTTCTATCAATACTAAATTACTCTCGCTTAGACATAACACGTCAGAATCCTAGTCTTTATTCAAGAAATGTTCGATTTGCCAAGGTATTGTTCATCTTACTTCTTTAACTTGCACGTTAAACCTTTACCTGAACTGGTGACAGATGACATCTCTCAACTGCGTGTCATTCTTGTACAAAGTGTTGACCTGCATTTGATAAACAACAACAACATTTTATTTACACTTTGTTTCTTACAGCACTAGAGAAATACAAGAATATGAAAAAAAACAGAAATTAGTGAGTGTAGGCCATCTTTATTATATGGCCACGATAGTACGCGCGCTCTGATTGGTTCTTGATAGGTCTGTATTTTTCGTAATGCCCACGGGCATTACGGATTTATC